>CABHPH010132735.1:649-27682 GCA_902168325.1 Peromyscus nudipes
AGATGTCACTGTTTTTAAGGAAGTGAGATGCTGCTGCCACATAGGATTTTATACTTGTGGTTTCTGTGAGACTTGTAATAAAGTCCAAAATCTTTATCAGATCTAGAAGACTCAAGTGCTCAAGCCCTGCTTTCCAACCTAATCTCTTGCTTTTCTGTATTTGCCACACACACACACACACACACACACACACACACACACACCCCACCCCCAGGGTTCTTGGACCACAGTAGGTTAGTGCCCCTTCCTGACTTGAGACATTTGCACTTCTTTCTTTTCTTAGGCCGTTTGCACTATTTAGTTCAGGTGTTAATTTACCCACATATCAACTTAAGAGTCCTTACTGGTCCACCCTAGGTAACTGACCCACTTAACACGACCTGAAATAGCATTGTTTGTGTTTACTTGTTTATGGCCTTGTCTGCGGGCAGACTGATATTCATGAAGCACCCACAGAAAGGAAGGTCTGGTCCATATTATGAAGGTCTTCAGTAATAGTTGAGTGGATGAGTGCATGAGTTCCACCCTCATGGAACACAGTGTCTCTGACTTGAAGATACAGAGATTCTTGTTCACTGCATTAACATTTTAAATCCAACAGTCACTTTGCTAAGGGTACCGGGAAGCCACATTTCACTTAATGAACAGGAGTGTGGATGTGGGAAAGTGCCTATACTTCATGGAAGGCCTGCACAAGAATGTCCTAGAAAGTGAGGGAAATGGCCTCCAAGTATAAATGTCCTCTTCACAGTTGGTCAATGCTTGCCATTACGCCTGAGAACCCAAAGTGTAAGTGTTTAAAAATATCTGGCAGCTCATTTTACTGAGATAGCTCCATATCAGGGTCCATCCACTGTACCCAGGAAGCACTGTCAGTACCAAACTTCAAGATGGTGCCAACTACTATTAGCCTAGGAAGCCTTCATTCAGTCCAGGACCCTCCTGAGATTTCAGGCTTACACAGCCAACTTCTAATACCAAGAGAGCAGTTGCAGAAGTCAGTATAAACAGGCAAATGATGGTGTTTATGCTGAAGTAATATTTGTATAATTACATTGCAGCTCCTGAAAGGGTATATTGGACCCTCAGTGTACTTGCTCTGACTACACCTTACATTTTTCATGCTCACACTCAAAGCATTCATGGGCAGCATCATTTGGTTAAACTGGCTTTTTCTTTATTCTCCAGGCCAGAAAGTTATACATGTCACAAGGAGGATGTGAGAGTTTGTTTATAGATTCTGTTGAGAAGGTGGGTTAAAAGTGTGTATGTGTGGTGTGTTACATCATTGCTTTTGTCTTGGAAAGTGTAATGTTATCTTGATATTTTCCTACCACTCCACAGCTTAGGAAAACTTTTGAAGAGTCTAGGAAAGTAAACATTTGTCACTCAGAAAGTTCTTTTCTCTTTGTAGTGCATCCCATGTGATTGTCTCCTTAGTAGAAGATTATCCCAACTATATGATCATAAATCTTGACAAGGTAAGTGTTATAAAAATGAGCTTCATGTACTACAATTAGACCTCCTTCAGGCTTCATCATTAAAAAGTGCCAGGGAGCTTTTAAGAGTAGTGCCAGAGAACTAAAGAGTACTAGCATTGCACTAGGGATGTAGAGGCAGGAGAATTAGAACTTCAGGGTCATCCTTGAACCATATAGCAAGTTCAAGGCCAGCCTAGGAACACGTGAGATCCTGTCTACAAACAAACAAAAAGCAGTGAAATTAATTGAGTCTTGGACAGTTTTGTAGTGATGGTTGAAGTCTCCCTGAAGAATAGGATTTTTTAGTTTAAACAAAAGATACAAATGGTTTTAATTTCATAAAATACAATGGTAATTGTAAGTGTATAGGCAAAGAACAATCGTTAACTGTTGGCATATTTTTTTTCTGTTTTAATGTTATATGAACAGGTGAACGGAATTCTTTTTCATTTCATTTATTTATTTGGAGGCAGGGGCACATGAGTTATAGCTTGCATGTAGAGAGACCATAAGACCACTTGTGAGGGTCAGTTCTTTCCTTCACTGTGTGGCTCCCAGGACCAGGCGTGGTGACAAGTACCTTTACCCACCGAGCCATCTGTCCTGCTCTAAAGGTAGAGCTCAGGCTGCCCTCAAACTTCCGATTCTCCCACATCTGCCTCTTTAGCAAATCCTCCTGGTGTGCTAATTACCACAACCAGCAGAGGCAGGCGGATCTCTGTGGGTTCAAGGGTACATAGTGAGACCCTGTCTCAAATTACATAAATGAAAATAAAAAACAATAAATGATGGGTGGGTGGGTGTGTCTGCATATGGGTATGTGCACATGAGTGCAGCTGCCCTCAGAGGCCAGAGGTGTTGGATCTGGAACTCTAGAACTGGAGTTACAGACAGTTGTGAGCCGCCAGATAGGTGGTAGGAACTAAACTCCGGATAGCAACCAGTACTCTTAACTTCGGAGCCATCTCTCCAGCCCCAACCAACTCTTTTTAAAATGTATGCATTGATTTACCATGGTAGAAGAAGAGGTGTAATGAATTATAGATGTATAAAGCAGGTGTTCCTTTATCTTCAACCGATAGTTCCTTTTCTGTCAAGAACTAAATGTTTTTAGTTTTTAGCCACCAGTGCTGAAGGTAAGTTTAAGTAGCAACACTTTTAAAGAGAG
Organism: Peromyscus nudipes; assembly: GCA_902168325.1. Taxonomy (NCBI): domain Eukaryota; kingdom Metazoa; phylum Chordata; class Mammalia; order Rodentia; family Cricetidae; genus Peromyscus; species Peromyscus nudipes. The sequence goes on from CABHPH010132735.1 coordinate 3,299, forward strand.
ATTTGTAAGAGCTTTTCTCTTGGAGTTAGTTCTTCTGAAAATTAACAGTGACCTGCTTTTACTTTTAGGATGTCAGAAACTTTAAAGGTGTAAAACACAGGAAGCATTTTTAGAAGATATGTTCTTGTATCGGTGTTTTAACATTTGTGACCTTCAAAGTAAATTGACTTGTTATAGAAAGCTGATCTTGCTTTTTGTGCTGTTTCCTCCCCCACCATGTTCTCTTATTTTAAGCTGGATTACTGTGCAAGCTTGAAGAATCTGGAACCTATTTCTAACAAACAAAACTACAAGTTTATACAGGTATGCAAGCTTTGTTGACAATGCCTCTTTAGTCATGCAGAAACCATAATGCTTTGTGTTACAAACATGTTAAAGATCAGATAGCGTCCAGAATAATACATGATATAGAGAGTTCTACTTTTAGATTGATATCACATACAAAACTGCATATGAGTTTTGGTACCGTGGCAAATCTGTGAATAATTGACAAGATATGTGAATTAAAAATACATACAAGCATCAGAGTACTATAATTTTAGTTAGTGGTGATAAAACATACTTCCCAATATTATTCCAGTTGTTATGCTTATTTTACATGTATTTTAGTGTAGCTCTCTGAAAGGTTTCTTTCTTTCTTTTTTTTTTTTTAATATTTATTTATTTATTATGTATGCCTTCAGGCCAGAAGAGTGCACCAGATCTCATTACAGATGGGTATGAGCCACCATGTGGTTGCTGGGAATTTAACTCAGGACCTCTGGAAGAGCAGCCAGTGCTCTTAACCTCTGAGCCATCTCTCCAGCCCGGTTTATTTTTCTTAATGCTAAAAAATTTCCTTGTGATCTTAGCTTTACAAGTATGTCATAGAAGTCAGCATAGTATTTAACAAAAGTTGGTATTCAACAAAATTATTGCTTGACATATTTGCAAAAATATTTCTAATTAAATACATATGTTCTAAGATGCTGAAGAACCACATTGTTATTATACTTGCCTGGCTGCTTGGTTGACTTCAAGACATCTTTTGTTGAATTCAGGGGTGAGAAATGGAGGGCTGCTAAAGTACACCTGGTTATTGTGGATGCGAGTGCTCCTGAAACCTCACCTGTCCATGTTTGCCTCTCCATGCAGGGTGACATTTGCGACTCTCACTTTGTGAAGCTGCTGTTTGAGATGGAGAAAATAGATATAGTCCTGCATTTTGCTGCACAGACACATGTAGGTAAGCACTGTTTTATGCTGTAGCTATGGCTAGCCTCTTCTTTCCCTAGTGAATAAGTTCAAAGTCCAGGAACAGGGATGAATAGCAGGAATGTGACACAGTCTGTGGAAGAGGGTACACCGCTGTGCCCGACAGCGCTTGTCCCCATGGAGTCAGGGCTTGTTTCCCTTTGTTTGTTTTTAACAGGGGCTCTGGGAACCCACTCAGCCCTCCTGTCTGGTGGAGTGGCACTCACTTTCTTGATTGAACCACACCCCTAGCCTCGATAATTGGGCTTTCCACAGATCACTTTTTAATTCATGTATGTTGAAATGGGACATTAAAAATGGCTTTAAAAAGTTTCGAGTTGAATCAAATTCAGACTGATGGTTATTTCTGAAAGGAAGGAGTAAGATGAGCTTCAGTTTTGTTTCATGTTCTTCTTGTGTAGCTGTAGCTTTCTACAGCCCCACGTTGGAATGCCAAAATGTAGTTGTTTCTGCTCTTTAGCTCTTTTGGAAGGCCCACCACTTAGCTCCCAAATAAATCACAGACAGAGGGTTATTCTTAATTATAAATGCCCGGCCTTAGCTTGGCTTGCTTGTTGCTAGCCAGTTTTTCTTAACTTTAAATTATCTCATCTACATGTTGTCTCTGGGCTTTTTCCTTTTCTTACTTCTGTAATCTTACTTTCACTCTTACTCCGTGGCTGGCTGTGTGATAACTGGGCCCTAGCATCCTTCTGTCCTTGTTTTCTTGCTCTTTCTTCTTTTTCTCCCAGATTCTCCTTCTGTTTATTCTCTCTGCCTGCCAGCCCCACCCATCCTTTCTCCTGCCTCGCTATTGGTCATTCAGCTCTTCGTTAGACCATCAAGTGTTTTACACAGGCAAAGTAACACAGCTTCACAGAGTTAAACAAATGCAACATAAAAGACTACAACACATCTTTGCATCATTAAACAAATGCTCCACAGCATAAACAAATGTAACACATCTTAAAATAATATTCCACAACAAGTGGCAGTATACCGGTTAACATGATCTGTACCACTTCGTGCATTTGAGATGCTGTGTTGATAATTCAGTTGACCTTTCCCCTGGGACATACAACACACATCAGAAGAACTGGAAGTGCAGTTAAATAAGTAGCAGTCCTGTTGCCACGCGTTGCCCTCACCATAGCAGGAGGCAGCGTTGCTGCGGAGCCGGCGGGCAGAGGCTGCCGCCTCTCCCGCTTCCTGCAGACGCACTCTGCTCTGCTCTGTGGTTTTGATGGCTAATATTTAGCCCTGAAAGTTTTATTTTTGTTTGGACTATTTTAAAATCTTCTACTATGTGTGTACTTGTGCACATGCTCACACGTGTACACAGACATGTAGATTAGATTTTTATAACATTTGTCAGTTTCCATGTGTGAAATGCTGGGTAGTTGGGTGTGGGTATAGTTTGTTCCTTCTCTGCTGTCTCAGTATTCCAATTTAAGAGAGCTCCACAGTTATGTTTTGACTCTGGCTGGACATTGGGTTACCTGTGCTCCTGGGCAGTTTTATGCAGCAGTGCTGTGAACTTTCTTGTCCACAGATCATGTCCTTATATGTATACCGTCTTCTGATGTCTGTGCAGGGTCCTGAATAACGGGGCTGCAGCAAACAGTTTGCAGAGAAGTCACGCTGACCCTTGTCAGATGTTCGTCAGTTTTCCAAATTCAGCGCTGTGTGGCGGATGGACTCCCATTTGTATGAGAGTCCAGTTTATATTTTTCCAAGTTTCTAGTGAGAGCATGTGTTATGTTTTTTGATAATTTAAATTTCTTTTATAAAATACTTTTGAAATCATTTGCCCATTTAAAGAAAAGCCTATTACCTTTTTCATATTGAAGTATCTTAATGAGAGATATTTTGGTAAGAAAAATGAGAAGTAGTGATCTCTTGTGTGTTCCTGGCGAACTGAACCTTATCTTTATGTTATCATGTTTCATACATGTGTGATTTGTATGCGTGTGTGTGAGTGTATGTGTGTGTGCATGAACATGTACATGTTTGTGCAGGTCGATGTTCCTGTGTAGGCACATGCAGAAGCCAGAGGAAGACGTGAGATGTTGTGCTCTGCCTCACTCCTGAGACAGAGTCTCTTACTGAACCTGAAACTCACTATTTGAACCAGGCTGGGTAGCCAGAGAGCTTCTGGGATCTTCCTGTCCGCACTCCCCAGTTAGGGATTACAGACGTGTACAGCATGTGGTGCTGGGTTTGAACAGTAGCGAGCACTCGGACCCACTGAGCCATCATCTCCCAGTTCTGCAGTCATCTTCCTTCCTTGGTGATGTGGATTACCTTGAGCTCCTTTCAGTAGACATGAATATGGCTGTGTCATCTGGTGATGTCTTTTCTGTAGTTTTGTTTCCAGCTCTCCTCTGCCTTCGTGAGTTAGCTTGTGCACGCTGGGTAAGCATTCTATCACTGGCTTCATCTTCAACCTAGATCCTACTTCTTTTGAAACAACTGTTTGATCGTCCATGACATTTACCACTTGCTATCTTTTAGAGCCTGGGCTGAGGAATCGTTTCTCTTTTCTTTTCCCACTGCTCTTTTGGAAAGCACAGTCTGTGTAGTCATGTGACATAAGGTGATTAGCTTTCAGAGTGTAAAGTCCGGACCTCTGCGCTCCTCCCAGATCATGGCCTTAGCTTGTTTATGCCCAGCCTTGTTTTTAGCTAAGCTTTAAGTCTGTTGTGTTTCATTTTGTCTTTCAGTCCCAGTAGATATCAGTCTTACTATTTATGTGGTCAGGATTTGTGTATATCTGAGCTTTGGCAATGATGATTTTCTCATTGTCTTTTTTCCCCGTTCCTATGTTAAATCAGAATTTAAGAGCAGTATCAGTTCTTAGGGCACCTTGAGATTCAGCTGATGGCAGCAGCCAGCTCTGCTGCCGTATTCTTTTTACCTGTGCACCGGGTTCTGTGGTGATGACTTGGTTTCTTCTTTTCTTCAAAGTATCATTATGAGTTCCTGGATTTTAACACGACTTTTGTCTCCTGTTGCTTTAGTCATTGGTGGTGCGGTGGTGTCCGCACTCACACCCACTGTTGGCAACCAGAAGCAGTTCTGGTGGCTTCCTGAGTCCTCTTAGGCATAACCTGGTAGCCCTTGACACTGTCCTAATCTGGCGAAGCAGGATGTTCCATGCTTATCTTCAAGGTTTCCCAGCATGCTCTGCCTTTCCTAATGGCCTCACATGGTGGCTTTTCCTCTGTGTTCAGGCTCTTACTCAGTTTTGGGTCCAATGCTATCCTTGTGAGGGCACACACCTGGATTAGTGTTCATCTTCAGGGGTTCATTTTGACTGAGTCACCCCTGAAAACCTGTCTCCAGACATAATCACACTCTAATGTACTGTGGGAGTAGGCATCAGCATAAATTTTAGGGGGAGAAATTCAGCTCATAGGTCTGGATTAACGGATAAATACTTATCAGTTTGGCTACACATCCCCGGATTTTCTTCCTTTGGGTTTGAATACATTGTTGTAGACCAGTGGGTCTCAAACTGTGGGTTGTGAACCCTTCAGTAGTCAAATGACCCTTTCACAGGGGTCACATATCAGACATTTACGTTCATAACAGTAGCAAATTACAGTTGTGAAGTAGCAGTGAAAGTAACTTTGTGCTTGGGGGTCAGCACCACATGACCTGTACTAAAGGGTCGCAGCGTTAGGAGGGCTGAGGACCAACACTGTTGTAGACTCACTCCTGTGTGCAGAGGTATGTTCCTCCATCCGTTCAGCCTCACCTACAAAGTATCTTTTCTTATTTTTTAAATATTTATTTTAAGTGTGTGCTCCTGAGTGTATGTGTTATGCCCAGATCGCGTCCCCAAAGAAGCCACCGGAGACTTCAGGTACAGAATGCAACAGCAAGGTTTATTCAAATGGAGTTTACAAGCCGCGGCAGGGGGCTCGTTCCAAATCTCTCACGCACAGTAGGGAGATTGGAAGGAGCGCCCCCTTTCTTTGTGAGGCTAGTTCTTAAAGGCACAGACCATATAAATCATCTCCCATAGCCCACCTCTCTTTTTTTGGTTCATATCAGTAGTCTTTCATGTTATCTTTATCCCTCGTTTGTTCAGCAGCTGTGTTTGGGAGTTCTACGAGCTGTCTCCGGGGTTTGAGAAGTTTGGGATGTTTTATGACCACTTAGCCTCTGCCAGCTGGTTGAACATCCTGATTCTTAAGTTTCAGTAGCTGATAAAGCCACCTGGGAAAAAGGAGTCTAAGTTCTTATCTACACTTTAGGAATCCTGGTTTAAGCTTCTATTTGTCTATAGGGGTTGGGGGGGGGTTTACTAAGGTTTCACATATGCATGTGCACCGGGGCCTCCCTTTCCTCGTGGTCTGTTGGCCACCAGTCCGTGAGGACAGAAGGAGCAGCGATGAACTGCAGGGCTTTGTCCAGCTGTGAGCACGAGGGGAAGAGCCTTCCACAGTCAGCTTCAGTGAGATGGCTCAGCGTTATTTCAGGGTGAGGGGAACACAGAGGATGGGGACAGCAGCTGGGGCATCACCTAATTTGCATTTAGTACTGTGCTGGAGCACAACACCTAGTTATCACATGGGCGGCAAGGGGAGAGTTCTGCAAGGAACTGTCAAAGGTCACACAAGGTAAGTCAGGCACTCAAGCTCAGGGGCAGCTTCCAAATAAGGTCAGGCATCCGGGCCTAGCGGCACTGTCCAGATAGGGTAGAGAGAGTTCTATTGCACACTCAGAGAGCTATCTGGACATGGTGAACTGCAACCTTAAGTAGCGGGGTCTTCCAGCAGTGACCCACATGTACGCAGGAGCCTTGGAAGTCAGAACAGGCATCAGATCCCCTAGAACTGGAGTTCAGACGGTTTGTAGCCACCCTGTGGGTGCCAGGAATCAAATCTGGGTCCTCTGAAAAAGCAGATGTTCTTAACAATTAAACCATCTATAGCCCCTCTTGTCAGTTTTTTTATTTTTTGCTAGTCTGAGAAATAAAAGTTTTAAATTTGAGTTTTCTTCATTATAAGTGAAGTGGAGCATCATAAGCTTAAGGACCATTTATTTGTTTAGACTATTTATGTTTTCTATACATTTTACTCTAGGACTATTCTTTCTTGTTTTTATAAATTATTTGTAGATTGTTGGTGTGGGCTGTTTATCTCCAATACGTTCAAGTATTTTTCCACCTTGTCCTATGGTTTTTTATTTTGTTTCTGGTTTAGGGTTTGGTGGTGGTGGTGTTTTCAGCTTCCCCCGACCCCCATACTGGTTGCCCTAGGGACTAGCATCACATGTAAAGTACTCCTCCACTTTTTTACAAGCCCAGCCTGCCCACAGGTCCTGTATTAATGTTTGACAGTGGGACGTGTGAGTAAGGGTACTCAAGGTCCCCAGATCATGAGTTTTGATAGAGTGTAAAGAAAGGAGCTGGTTACTAAGGGGCATAGTTCTGGTGGTTGTCTGTCTTGCTTGATAGATGAGGTCAGATAATCATTTCTCCTAATTTGCATGTCCCTTCCCATGATGCATCTGATTTTAATCATAGGTGCACCCAATTATACATAGGTATCTTAGGGTTTCTATTGCTGTGAAGAGACACCATGACCATGGCAACTCTTATAAAGGAAAACATTTAACTAGGGTGACTTACAGTTCAGAGGTTCAGTCCATTACCACCATAATGGGGAGCATCATGGGCGCAGTGTGTAGGCAGACGTGGTGCTGGAGTAGTAGCTGAGAGTCCTATACCTTGCAGGTATCAGGAAGACAACTGAGACACTAGGCAGTATCCTGATCATAGGAAACCTAAAAGCCCGCCCTCGCAGTGACACACCTCTTGTAACAAGGCCATACACACTCCAACAAAACCACATCTCCTAATAGTGCCACTCCCTATGAGATTATGGGAGCCAATTACATTCAAACTACCACAATGGGTATAGGATAGTAAATAGACAGTTGACCCTAAAAGTTTACTAGGAGGATACTGTTTGCCTTACAGCACATGCAACCCAAACCAGTTCAGACCGGACTGGCCTTTCTGTCTTATACCCAGATACATCAGGAATGTATCTGAGTAGAAACTATCTGTATTTGGTTACTTTTAGGGGTCGAGAACTTGTGCTGTAGTTCAGAGAGAGGCACACATGTAGTCAGAAGCAGGGTAACCCAGTGCAGGTATGAGTCTGAGAGGGCTCTGAGGCTGCCAGGTGCCAAGTGCAGTATTAAATGAGGAGTGGGGCACATGACCAAATTACATAAGGACCAGACTACTTATCTGTTCTTTATGTTTACCTGTCTTTTAGCACTTGGGCGGGAGAGACAGGAAGATCAGAAGTTCAAGATTGGGTCAGTGAGATGCCTCAGTGGATAAAGGCTCTTCCTTCCAAGCCTGATAACCTGAATTTGCTCCCCAAAGCCCACATGGTAGAAGGAGAGAATGGCTCCACACTCAAGGTGTGGTACACACACACACACACACACACATACACACACCCCATACATACATATACTCACACATAGTAATTAATTAAAAATAAAATTTCAGTGTCATGCTCAGCTACATCGTAAGTTTGAGGCCAGCTTGGACTACATGAAACCACTTATGTATCAACCTGTATTGTGTTATTTCTTAAACCTGTTGCAGATGTGGTGAGTAATGGGAAGGAAGCTCTCTTAAAACCTGAGTTAATTTTTTGGTATTTGTTTTGTCCCATGAGTGGAATTATTATGGTTTTCTCTTGTCCCTTTTAGATCTTTCGTTTGTCCGTGCCTTTGAGTTTACATATGTCAATGTTTATGGCACTCATGTTTTGGTAAATACTGCTTATGAAGCCAGAGTGGAGAAATTTATTTACGTCAGCACAGATGAAGTATATGGAGGCAGTCTTGATCAGGTAAGCTTAGAAAGCATATTCTGCTTACTTACTGTGTACCAGTGTAGAAGTCTGTCTTGTTCAAGTTCTAGGCTTTTCCTGTGCTCTAATTACATGCGTGTGTCACCCTCCAAAATGTGACTACCTTCTCCTTTGTGGTATCAAGGGATACCACTTCACGTGAGGGACGGTTAGCAATGGTGCAGAGTCACTCAGGATCTGACTGTTCTGCAACAGCAGCAGATCGCATGTTTAGTCTCAGTCGTAAAACATGATGATGTCATTTCATGGGCTGTAGCATGCCCCTGCTCACCTTCTCCTCTGGGCGGGAAAACACGTTAGAATGTCAATGATGAGTGTTGCAAAATTGTTGTTGAAACTGGGATCTGTTCTTCTGATGTTGATATTTTGAAGACAGGGTCTCACTGTGTAGCTCAGGCTGGCCTGGAATTCCCTGTGTTACTTAACCTCACAGTCTTCCTGCCTCTGTCTCCTGAATGCTGGTATTATAGGGATGTGTCACTATGCCTGGCCCTGTTCATATGAAATCATTCCTGATTATTATATTTTTTTTTTGACAAAAAGATAGAACCATTCTTCAGTCCATAGTTTCCTTTCCTTGGTCCTTTCTTTTAAATACGTGTTCTGTTGGGAGTCAGTAACAGGCCAGGGTCAATCTCTATGTTGATGGGAAGTGAGGAACAGGCCAGGGTCTAGCTCAGTGTGGATGGGAAGTGAGTAACAGGACAGGGTCAATCTCTGTGTTGATGGGAAGTGAGTAACAGGCCAGGATCTAGTTCAGAGTCAATGGGAAGTGAGTAACAACAGTCTAGGGGTCTTGCTCAGTGTTAAGTACTTACTCAGTGTGTATGAAATCCTGTGTTTGATCCTAAGCAGGATATGAAAACAAAAGCCTCAGAATAAACAAGTATCTATACTGCTAGGTACAGTGGCCCTGAAATTAAGAGGGTACCAGAGAGAAGCCTCAAAAAAAAAAAAAAAAAAAAAGAAGAAAAAAAAAAGATCTATGTGCAGGTAATAGTTATTGGATGCTTACCTCTAAATGTTATTAATGGTTAAGATAATTTCTATACAGTTAACATTTTAGTATATTTGTGTGATCTTGTACAGATTGAGAGAATAATGACAGTCAAAAATTAAATTTAGGTAGATAAGAGTACGGTTGCTCATACTTCTGAAGTTTTAATCTTCAAATCACTAGCTTGGTTGGTATATAAGCACCCAACTGTTACCCAGTAAAACTACAGATTTCCTTAAGTATATTTTTATGAGAATTAAAACAAAAATTGGTGTATGTCATTTTAAAAAGGGTTCCCAAACACGTCTAATGTGTGGACATTTGGTATGGTATTAGCCAGCAGCTGGTTTCTACTCTCTAGAAGATCTTCAGATTTGTGTTTTGTTAGAAAGCATTCAACAATGTCTGGGTAGTGCATAGAGAAGGTCCTAACATTACAGTCTCAAGTCCTTCCATGCAGGAGAATTAAGTTATTTACTGATTGCATAAAATAAAGGATGATGCACAAACTTCATTACCATCTATCATTTTGTCTGGTACCAATTTTGTGTTTAGCTCTATTGTATAGGCTATTCTGACCATTTTTAAAACTAAATAATCACATGATTTTGCTTTCACTGGTGAGCTTCAGAATGTTGCAACAGTGATTGTCAACAGCCGTACCAAGATTTCCTAAGACAATGCTTATTCACCCAAGATAGTCGCAAAAAATTTTAGCCAGCCCTGGTGGCACACACCTGGTGACACAGGTCCATAATCTGAGCTCTGAAGGAGGCTGAAACAGGAGGACCCCAAGTTAAGACCTAGCCTGGGTAACTTAGTGACACTTTGTCTCCAAAGTGTAAATATAAGGCTAGAAAGATGGCTTTATTGCTCTTACAGAGGACCCTGGCTTGGCTCCTAGTACCCATATGGTTGCTTACAATCATGTGTAACTCCAGTTCCTGGAGATCTAATGCCCTTATGTGGTTTCCATGGGTTCTTGTATATATGTGGTGCACAGAAACTCATGTACACACACATACGTATAAAAATAATAGATAAATCTTTAAAAATATTTTAAAATAGTTGAGACTATTAGATTTGATATAATATGGCCTCCAGCCAGTTCGGTAACTGCATTTCCTATTTCTTCTCCCCTACATTAGACTTTAAGAACCTTTACACTTACTCTTCCCATGACTAGAATTCAAGAGGTTTCTGTTGGTTTGGCTTTTTGTTTGCTTGTTTTTTGAGACAGGGTTTCAATTCTTGATTCCATTCCTCCACCTCCCAAGTGCTGAGATTACAGATGTGTACCACCAGAGCAAGAAATGGTTTCTTAGATGTAGTGATTGACATTTCAAACTAGTAGTATGGTTGTATATTAATGTGCACTCACATGTGTGTGTGCTGGGATTGAACCCAGGTCCTCTTGAATTTGACACAGACTACTGTTAAGCCACACACTTAGACCTTGTAATATGATTTCTACCTAAGGAGTATGTAATTCAAATGTATCCTTTTAAAACTAGGAGTTTGATGAATCATCACCCAAACAACCTACAAACCCTTATGCTTCATCTAAAGCAGCCGCTGAGTGTTTTGTACAGTCTTATTGGGAACGATACAAGGTAAAAGCTGATTTCTGAAACTATTTGGTAATACTTATTTATTGTGCGTGTGAGTGAATGTATGTATGTGTGTTCTATGATATGAGTGTGGTGGTCAGAGGGCATCGTATGGAAGCACTTTTGTCCTTCCACCATGTGGGTTCAGGCATTGAGTAGGTCATCAAGCTTGGTAGCAAGTACTTTTTCCATCTCACCAGACCCGATTTCTGAAACTCTGGAGCCATTTACTGTGGACTTAAGTTTTAAAATTCTAAGTTAGCTTTGGCATAGAAAACCTAGCTTAAAAACTTAGTAAGGGTGTATAAGTATTGAAATCTTATATTGCACGAGCAGTGAAGGCCCTGCCTCTTGTTCAGTTCCTCATGAAAGCACAAACCTGAAACATATTTAGTCTTATTTCAGTAACAGAACATTACAGGTCTAGTGAGGTGCTCATGGAAATCCTACAAGGTGGAGGGATGACACATTCCTTTCCCAGCAGTTGCTTTTCTCTGTGTGAGTCAGCAGTCTGGCTCCATATGAGGTAGACTTGAAGACTTGTGTCTGGTGGCTCTGACAGTGTCATTCTGGGAGTTTAATCAAAACAAGTGTTATCAGCTCCAATGCCATATATTTGGCTTCCCACTGGCATTATTAGTTATTAGGGCTGAGTCAGAAAGGCAAGCCAAGAAATTCCTTAGTGTTCTCTTGCTTTTTGTGGTGATCCTTTTTACTTGTAAGGGTTGATTCAATGAAGAGAGTCAACTTGATGCCTACCATTTTACCATCTAATTAAATGTAGACTGCTGAAAGCCATCTTGGAAATGATCACGTGGAGTGCCTCAGTGTTTAACCCGATTCTGTGCCTCCCTCTATATCCATCTTCCCATTGGACCTCTGCTTTTATCTGAGCTCTGTCCTCCCTGTGTTTTTTTAAGATATGATCTTACTATGTGGTCCTGGATGGCCTGGAATTTACTCTGTAGACCATGCTGGTCTCAAACTCAAAGAGATCCCCCTGCCTCTGCCTCCTGACTTCTAGTATTAAAAGCGTGCACCACCAGGCCTGACTTAAAACAACAACAACAGCAAACTCACTACATAGCTCAGGCCGGATCTTGAACTAGAAGTACTCCTGCGTTAGCCTCCTGGGTGTCAGGATTACAAGGGTGAGCTCAGGCAGGCTCTTCACTCTGCTGACAGACTGTCAGGTAGGCACCAGTGTTAGGAAGCTGTGTGTTTTTAAACTAACCCTGCTTGTTGGCCCTTCCCTCCGTTGATGTTGAATGTTCACTCTAAGTTTCCAGTTGTCATCACCAGAAGCAGTAATGTTTACGGACCACATCAGTATCCAGAAAAGGTAAACTCTGTTTCTAAATTATCTCCAGCAGTTATTTGTCTGAGCTAATTTATGTTGTAATTGTGCATAATTACATGCTCTGTGGGGGTTGCACGCGAGCTCTGCAGACTCAGAGTTTGGAGATTTCACTCTAAGTGTCAACTTGACACATTCCAGCTGGCGTGCCTTTGTGTCCTTTAACCATTGTCTTTAAATTGGGAATGTAATGAAAAGATGGCACTTTTAGGATGTGTGTGCACAGGCACTGTCTTCCTTGCATTCTGAAGCACCATAAAGCACTCCCAATACTGCCCAACGTAGCAGTTAAGACCAGTCTGCAGTTGTGTCATGGAATATAAAAGTTAGAAGCTAATTAGGCAAAGATGTGGAAGCTTAGACTTACTGAGTGGGCGCTTATATGTGAGTGATAAGTGATATGTGATGCCTGCCTTTATGAAAGAAATCTCCAAAGAGGTGGCGTGTGTTGGCCGCAAACATCCATGAAGGCTTCCTCTGAATTCCCACTATCCTGCCTTTTCATCATCAGGGTTTATGAAATCACAAGCTACCTTAGAGTTCTTCTATTTACCAAAGGTCATGAATTTAGGTTAATCTTATGAGTTTAAATTCATACTGATGTCATTTTCAAAGTCTGAAATGACATTTAAATATTCTTCTAGGTTATTCCAAAATTTATATCTTTGCTCCAGCACGACAGGAAATGGTATGTCACTTTTCACTTTTGCATTCATGTGCTGTCTGCTGCGCTGGTAGTAATCAGTAGCAATCTTTGAGAGCCATCGGGTCGTACAGAGGCCATGGGTCTGAACGTTCTGCCGGCTGAGGCATGCTTGCTCAATTTAATGTGATAGTGTTTCAATACTGCATCTTCATGACTTACTAAGGAAAATTCTGAAATTATCTGCCATGGAACTTAGAGCTACAAAGTAAAATTCATATCTGTGTATAATTTTAGATTTCCAAATGGTTAATTTAATATAGAAATGTAGATTTTCTTTTTCTTTTTTCCATTATTTTTAGGTTCTAGGGCTTGAAAGCAGGCCTTGCCCATTCTAGGCAAGCACTCTGATAACAAGCTGTAGCCCCACCCGTCCAGCCTTGTGATTTCCTTATTGTTGACTTTTTAACTTTTTGAAGTTGCTCAGGCTGGCCTTGAACTTGGAATCCTCTTGCCTCAGTTTCCCAAGTGGCTAGAGTTATAGTCCTGTATAACCCCACCCAACTTAGGTAATTCTTCAAAATGAATTTATAGTATAAAATTAAAAAATATTTATTCAGGAGCCATATTTTCTACTTTTTAAATTAAGAATCCTCAAGAAGTTTGGGTATCATTTAAGAAATGAGGAAGAAATTTTAAGGAAACTAATATTTTTCAGTCACAGATTTCTAGGGCCTCTGGAAATTGGCTTCTCAGGAATCACACTGGTCACTGCTCATGCCTGGTTTGGGAGCTTCTTTTCTGCACTTTATAATCCTGCTTTATTTAATCCGTTTAGCTGTATTCATGGATCAGGGCTTCAAAGAAGAAACTTCCTTTATGCTGCTGATGTAGTGGAAGCATTTCTCACTGTCCTCAAAAAGGGAGAACCAGGGGAAATCTATAACATTGGGACCAACTTTGAAATGTCAGTTGTTCAGCTTGCGAAAGAGCTAATACAGCTGGTACGTATGGATCTGCTCTAAGAGGGTATTTATGAAGTTGTCACCAAATTAGTGGCAATAATGAAGAATTTACTCACTATGTGTATTAGTTGCTGTGATGAAGCACCATGACCACAAGCAAGTTAGGGAAAAAGTTAATTTCAGTTTAGATCTTGAGGGATAGTGTCCATAATGGTGCTGGTGTAGCATAGCTTGGAGGCAAGAGTAGGAAGCTGGTTAGATCATTTTCATCCATCCTCACACAGGAAGCAGAAGAAAGAGCAGGAAGTGGGGTGAGGCTGTAACACCGCAAAGCCTGCCCCCAGTGATATATTCTCTTTGGCAAAGCCCTACTTGCTAAAGTTTCTGTAACATCCCTAAGCAGTACCACCAATGGAGAACCAAGGATTCAAATACACCAGCCAATAGGGGAAATTTCTCATGCAAACCACCACTGAATCAACAGTTTACCGTTTCCTTTACTTAGAAATGAACAGAAGGGAAAATAAATTCATAATCATATGTACCGTGTGTCTTCGTGTGACATGGCATTAGTTCTTCAGGGAGAGAATATCAGTGTGCATCCTCTAGCCGGAAGACACACACAGCTTCAGAAATAGGAGCTCCAGTGAAGCATGAAGTGACTGTGAGGCTCCGGTGTGAACTGCTCATCGTAGGCTTCAGGGTGCTCCCCTGTGGTTTATGTAGAACTCGTTCTTGATGAGCTCTGGATGGAGTGGAGGTTGTAAGGATAGAAAGTATTCTTGCTGCCCCTCCTCCTCCCTTCCCGTTGTGAGGCAGTTGTCTTTCTTGTCTGCTTCTATCAGCTATTAAATACAATTGTTGCTCTGTGGTCTCTTTTTGTAATGTGGCTCAGAAGCTTGCTTCATTTTGACAGATCAAAGAGACCAATTCAGAGTCTGAAACGGAAAGGTGGGTGGACTACGTTAATGACAGGTGAGTAACAAGTTGGAACATCTGGAGAAGATGGTGAAGTTTTAGGTGCTTATAAAACTATAAGCTATATGAACTTACCGGAAAAGTAGTTTAACTCATGAATTTTCTGACAAATTTTTCTTCCTAAATTATAAGTGTTGCAAAGATTGAGGCTAATAGCACTGTTAATAGCCACGGGCTTAAAGGAAGTTGTTGACTCTTTCCCCGTGTGGGGTTTTCTCCATTGTGAAATTGGGAGATTATCTTCTCACAAAAGTGTTCTGAGGGTTAATTATATTGTAGACAATGCCTCTTGCCCCAGGCTTGGCACTCAGGAATCCTCACTTACTTGTACCTGTGTGATTTATTTATTCATTTGTCAAACATTTGCTTATTTTCTTATATATGTCGGACACTTCATTTGTACCTAAATTGTGGCTGAAATAAATAAGATATTGAAAGGGTAGTCTATAGAGAATGTTAGGCATTGGTAATTATGGGTTTTATATATTTTTCCACAATAAGCATGTCCCCAGCCTGATTTTGTTCTAATGTGAATTGTGATAAAGATGTGTGGGTGTGCATTCTGTCTCTTAGTCAGATGTGCAAGTGTGTGTTCACAATAAATGTGTGTGTGTGTACATTTTGTATCTTAGATGTGCAAATGTATATTCACAATAAAGATATGTGAGTGCATTCCGTGTCTTAGATGTGCAAATGTATATTCACAATAAAGATGTGTGAGTGCATTTTGTTTCTTAGATGTGCAAATGAATGTTCACAATGTCATCTTAAATCTTTGCTTTGCAAGACCTCACAATGACATGAGATATCCAATGAAGTCTGAAAAAATTCACAGTTTAGGATGGAAGCCCAAAGTGCCTTGGGAAGAAGGAATAAAGAAAACAGGTACGTGGTAACAAGTCGATCATTTGGGGAGCAGTGCAGACCAGTGAAAGGAAGGTCGTTCATTTCAAAACACTAGAGGTCTGCAGAGCCGTGAGGAACCGGCTGCAGCCCGACCTGTTCGTTTCATTCCTAACAGTCGTTGTTTCCTGAGCGTCTGGAGTTGAATGGACTTCGCTTCTCACTGCTCCTCCTGAGTCTTCTTAGTTCCTCAGATGCTTACTTAGTTCCGATGCTGGGTGCTCAGTTCTCCTTTCCTTTGTCTTCTTGAAAGGCAGCTATTTTCTCTCTCAGTGATCCAAAATAGTGGTCCATGTTAAAATCAGTGGGGTCTTAGCTCTGAAGAAAATTTAAAACTAGTAAAAGAAGAGTTACTCTGTGTGTGTGGGGGGGGGGGGCTAGCTAGGGCTGCCTAGTGAAACCTTGTCTCAAAAGACGGAACAAAACAGAGCAACAAAAATCTATTTGGAGTTGTGTTTGTAAGAAAGAATCTACTCAAATGTGTAAAAACAGGTCTTGATTCACAACTTTAAATACAAAATACTTTGTTCAAGTATGAAAAGCCAAAAGCAAAGGTAGCTTCCATTCTTAACTAGACTTAGCCTTCTTAGTGCAAAGCCTTGAGCTAATAGTGCACACCATAAACTGACCTGTTCGTAGAGAGACCCATCATCTCATGTTGCCTGATCCTGTATCACCGTGTTTAGATGAATAAGTATTCTTCTTTCTGCGAAGTAGCTTTAAAGGCAGCAAACATGCCTGTTGCCTCACCTGAGACTGCTGAAATCTGAAGGTCTCCAGCATTCCCCACACGTCAGTGCTGCAGGGACTGCCTTTGCATTGGACAGAAGGCAGCAGCTCCTTACTGTTTCCAGCTTTTCAGGCGATGAGCCCCGATGGTCAGCTGGAAGGTGAGACTCTGCTGACGTAGCAGGGACTCAGGAAATGCTGCTTAATTGATGCATAGTTTTTACTTTTTCATTGTCTTTTGATTTTCCTGCCAGTTGAGTGGTACCGAGAGAATTTTCACAACTGGAAGAATGCAGAAAAGGCATTAGAGCCCTTTCCAGTTCAGCCACCATTTATATAATGCCAGTCGCAGAGAAGAGGACATTATCCTACCTCAACGAGTGACCTGAAATCAAGTGCCTGAATGAAGTGCCAGCCTCTCACTCTGAGTGAGAGGGATGCTCTGGTATTGGATTCAGATGCAGAGTCTTCAGAAGTTTCAGTATTGGCCCAGGATTCCATGTGGAGATTCCCTCAGCAAACTTCTCCCAAAGTCCGATGGTGGTCCGGCAGAAGCACTGGATGTGGGCAGGATGAGCCCTGGTTCTGGATGGAGCTCGGTCGGCTCCCCAGCCTTTGCCAGCACCTGATGGTCTCAGGTTTGATGTCCCGACTAATTTTTAAGGTCTGATGATGTGAAAATGGAACAAAATGGAAGCATATTGAACACTTTTTAACTTTTGATAATTTTGTAAAATTAACTTAGATGGTTCTTAAAGGTAAGATGTAAATTTCTTACAGTTTTGAAATCAGCTGTTGATTTATATATAACTGGTATCAGAAATTTGATCATGTATCTATCTACTGTTTACAATGGTTTTATTTATAAAGTATCAATGTATTTTAATATATTAAATACAGATTGTGGCTTTCTTAGTGATATATTTTTATTGGTTGTTAATTTTTTAAAACAATCATGCGTTTTTTTAATCTCTTTGCCCTAAAGATTTCAAGGTAATTTAAAAGTAACTGAGCTGATATTGGGTGGACACAGGTAGATGTTGCTCTGTCATGGATGCAGATTTCATCCCCACCAACCAGTGAGAACCTGTCTTAAAGAGAAAGGATCAGAGATAGCTCAGCAGGTCAGGCCACTCGCCACTTCACCTGACAGCCCGAACCTGATCCCCAGAACTGATTCCCATGAGCTGTCTTCTGACCTCCACACACCGTAACCAACATGCAACAGCCTCCAGAACTAACTAATGAAAGAGAGCTGTGCTTGGCAGTTCCCATCTGTAATCCTGCTGTTTAAGAGCTGAGGCAGCCTGGACTCCATAGTGAAACTTGCTTCATAACAACACTGTAACAAGTAAATACTCCTTTGACCCTCAGTCAGGAAGTATTCATACATGTTGTATACGTTCCCCCCCCCCCCCCCCCCCCCCCGTGCCAGGAGGTTCCTGTGTGCCTTTACCCTTCGGTTCCTCTGTTTTCCCTGTCTGCGGAGAAGGAGGAGCCCGAGTCCTGAGGTGTGCAGGCAGAGCAATGCCAGTGCGGATGAGGGGACGTGAAGTGGACCCATGGTGCTGGCCAAGGCTCTGCAGGCAGGAAGGCAGCCTCATGGGAAAAGCATCCACTCTCTCTCAGGCCAGCTTGCCACCAAGTAACAGATCTGCCTGAGTAATGCCGTACTGGGAGCTCAGCATTTGTGGCTGATGCCTGAAGACTGGATGTTCACAGGCGGGTTAACGACGTGGGAAGTGAGGATCTGTGCTGTGGTCCTTCTCTCATTTGTGCCTGTTCCGTGCAGATAGCACTAGTGACGTCATACTGGGGTCACTAGTGACAAAGGCTGGGCAGAGTTCAAAGCAAGTCGTTTTGTCTTCGGGATTCAGCGCCTCTTCCATATGCTTGCTTCCTAGTGAACGTTAACAGAGACACACAGGTCCGTGCTCTCCCATCAAGCCTCAGGTAGCTTTCTGCCCATGGCCTGAGTGTATGTCATTCCGAGGTAGGACACTTCTAGATGTAAATGCTAAGCGAGGCACAGTGCTTAAATCACTGTCCTGTGATTTCCCTTTGTCTGTTGTTAATTACATTTATTTATTTCGTGGTAAGGGCTTGTATGCCATAGTGCGTGGTGGGGAGATCAGAGGACAGCTGGGAATTCTTTCCTGTCATGTGGGTCCTGGGACTGAACTCAGGACAGATTGAGGGCAAGTGCCTTAACCTAGTGGGCCATCTCACCCTCCCCTCCCCTGCTTTTTATGCTTGGTTTTTGTTGTTGTTTTTCGAGACAAGGTTTGTCTGTGTAGCAGCCCTGGCTGTCCTGGAACTTGCTCTGTAGATCAGACTGGCCTCAGACTCACAGACATCCTCCTGCCTCTGCCTCTCCAGTTGCTGAGATTAAAGGCGTGCGCCACCACCGCCCGGCTTTTATGCTTGTTTTAAGGTCACTCTTACATGGCTTAAATACAGCTGCTGTCTGCTTTTCACTTGCTCTCGCGCAGCAGCTCACCTCTATAACCAAGGTGGCTTTTCCCTCCCTCCCTCTGTCTGCCTGGCTGCACGGTGTGTGCGGAGAGGAGTGCACTGGGCAACTGGCTGGCCTGCCTTTGTAGCTCAGCACTCCGGTGGTACCCAGGCTCCAGCTCAGATGTTTCTTTTCCATCCTGCCTTAGTGGACTGCTCCTGACAATGTGTGAGTGTGCACATTGGTTACCAGGGGCTTCCATCACATAGATCACTGAATAGGTGTCTTCAGCAACCAGTTTATTTTCTCACCATCTTGAGGCAAGAAATCTAAGGTCAAGATCAAGGTGTTAGAATTAGTGTATGAGGCCTCTCTCCTTGGGTTTGTAGGTTTCTGTTTTCTCTGTGTCCTTTCATGGTCCCTGCCCTATCATATCTGTGATTAATTTTCCTTTTTATGGTTTTCCTAAGGCAGAGAAATAGAGAAAGACAGCCAGTGTCTTCTGGCCTTTCCAAGCACATGCACAAGCTTGGGAAGTGCCCTGTCTGCCATGGCGTGATGCTTGCAGCTTACCCTGCCAACAAGATTGCTTTTAAAGTTGATATAATCAGCTTTATAGATCCATGTCTTTTGTTTTAAAGATCACATGCATGTGTTGCAGAAATTGAAGAGTAAGAAAAAAAAAAGCCATCTTACCACTGGAAGATAACTTGTTAATATTTTGATGTATGTTCTTGTTTGGGGCACATACACATAATTTGTTAAAACCAAATGTGGGATTATCATGGACATACTATTTGGAGCGTGCTTCTTTTCTACTGACAGTATTTCATGGATACTTGCATATGGGATCTTTTACCATTTTTAATGACTGTAGAATTATGTTTGGTAGCTTGTTCTGGAAACAGTATGGAAGATGAGTCTAAGGATGTCAGGACTGAGCTCCCAATGGCATCCGGCTTAGGAAGCTCTGCGGTAAATCAGGCTGTTGACACTCAGGCCTGAAGCACAGCCCTGCACACAGGTAGAGCTGGTGACAGACTCGAGAACTTGTGGATTGCAAACTCACTGATGGATGACAGGTGGTAGAGCTGTTGCTGGACCTGGTGGTATCTTAAGGCTTAGAATGTGGGACTGACACGGTAAGTTTAGGAGTTGGGGCTTTAACTCAAAAACAGTCACATATATGAATGTGTAGATCAAGTTGGTGGGCTCAAGATCTATCTATATTTGGGGGCTAAATGGCTGTTAACACCTGAGAGTAGGACCTGGTGGTGAAGGTCCCTTTAAGAGCTAAGGCCGAGTAGGTAATCAGTGGATGCAACCTTTGGTAGGGATTAATGTAACTTTCCCAGAAACCTGGTTAGTTTCCAGGAGAATGAATTGTTACAAAACAGTAACAACAACAACAACAACCCCTGAGCTCTTTTATGGCTTCCTGTCTTCACTATGAGATCTATTGCACACACCTTTACCCAGTTTTTCAGATTTATCCAGTGTGTGTGTGTGATATGTGTGTGTAGGTGCACATGCCACTGTGGTGATATTTTGTTTGTGGTCTAATAAATAAAGCTTGCCTGGAGATCAGAGGGCAGAGCTAGCCACTAGTTAGCCAGAGAGGCCAGGCAGTGGTGGCGCACACCTTTAATCCCAGCACTTGGGAGGAGGAAACAGGAAGTGATATAGCTGGGTGGAGAGAGGAAGTGATAAGGCAGGGCAGAGAAAGGGCTCACCCCTTTTGGTCTGAGGATTCAGAAGAGGTGAGTCTCACTAGTGGCTGGCTCCTTTACTTCTCTGATCTTCTAGCATTTACCTCTATATCTGACTCCAGGTGTTTATTATTAAGACCAATTAGAATTCAAGGTACATGCCACATCACAGGTGTGGGGTCAGTTCTCCTTGGAGGGCTCCAGGGATTGAATTCAGGTCACCAGGCTTGGTGACAAGTTCTGTTACCTGCTGAGCCATCTTACCAGCTCCATGCTTTTGATGACATCTCTCATGAGGGTCTGTTGCGAGATAATCTTTTTGTATGCTGTGAAGAGGTATCTCTGCCAAGGCACCTTTGATTGGTTTAATAAAGAGCTGGAGGGACAATGGCTAGGCAGGGAGGATAGGCGGGACTTCTGGAAAGAGACAGGAACTCTGAGACACAGACAGTGGGACATACAGTATGGAGGAGAGTTAACGAGCCACGCGCCAGAATGTACATTAATATAAACGGATTAAGTTTTAAGAGCTAGTTGGGAATAAGCCTAAGCTAAGGCCAAGCTTTCATATTTAATAATAAGTCTCCGTGTCATTATTTGGGAGCTGGTGGTCCAAAGAAAGACCAACTACAAGGGTCTTACCAAAGGTCCGAATGATGAGGTCACCCAGTCTTGGATGTTTAGATCTTTCCGTAGGTTACCCAGCCACAGCTAGTCTATGCTACAGCAACAGAAACAGACTAATATGACCTTGCCTGCACATGTAAAGGTTCTGTCTTTTCACATCAACAAATTCATGTGTTTATGGGTTTGCTCTTCCTGCTAGACTTGTAGCCCCTGGGAGTGGAATCATCTCTGAATTTATGGACCTGTATGTCATAGTATTTTTTTTCTGAGAAATAACGCCTATCTTCAAAGAGACAACTTTTGCCAGACCTTGCAACCAAGTTAATAATATGCCCTGAGATCTTCTAAAACTGTGTTCAAATGCTGTCAATTTGCTGTGTACTCAGCCTGTTTAAGTTTAACCTGCCTTTAAGAGAACAGTGTGACCAATGTTACTATGCCTTGCTCTTCCCATGTAATCGACTTTTAGAATTTAAGCTAAGTAAATAGCTTTAATCTTAAACTATGGATTCTTCCATGTCCCTGACCCAGGAGAGTGTACGTATATGTGTTGTGATAACCATTTGCTGAAAGTAGCCAACAGGCTGAAAACAACCTTAAAGAACAAATTTCCCGTAATGTTGGAAGCAACATGTGGATATAGGTTGATAACATCTGTGTGTGGTTTTTGAGTGCTGTTCTGGGTTCAGTAAAGTAACTTCTTTCTTTGTAAAACTCAAAGATTTCTGTAGAAAACTATTCCTCATCCCACTCCACATTCCCTACCCTGCTCAGTAAGTAGATCGTAAAGCTCTTTGTTCCATACAGGCAACAGGGACGGACAGATCAACACAGACCACAAACTAGACAGAAGACACAAGGAGAGAAGTGGAGAATTCAAATGGCTCACTCTTGGTCTACTCCAGGAGAAAGTCTCTCTCTTCATTCCTTGACGCCTTCAAGGTGCACCTGCATCCTCAGCATTTCTATCTGTAGGGATTTGAAGGGGCAGGGTCTGTGTCCTTGGCTCTCTCAGTTTCTCCGGCCTCTCTTCTTCCTCTCTGGTGCACACATCGCCCCCTAAACCCCACTCCAGGCAGAGCTCCCGCTGTTTCCCGTTCCCTGTAACCGCTGACAGCTGCCCTTCCTTGAATTTCACGCTTTGTGTCTGCCCTGCTTTCTTTGATAATTATGTGGGTTTTATTTGGAAAGACTTGCCTTTACTCCTCACTTCAGAGCTTCTTTGAGGAGACTCCTACTTTTCTATCTTGGAATAATTTTTCGTTCATCCTTCCTTGGTGTTTATAATCGGCAATTCTAATATTGCTTTGTGTACTGCTAATCATGTATGTTAGTGTATTTTTTCACAGCTGTAAAAATGCCTGACAAAGGCAGCTTAAGGGTGTGGTGGTTTGAATGAGAAATGTCCCCCGGAGGCTCATGAATTTCAACACGGGTTCCATTTGGTAACTTTGTTTGGGGGGTCATGTAGCCTTTTGGAAGTGGAGCTTTGCTGCAGGACCCAAGTCAGCAGGGTCAGGCTTCGAGGGATCGTCCTTTGCTTCTTTCCTTCTTGCTGTCTGCTTCCTACGTGTGGATAAGGTGTGATCAGCCAGCTGCTCGCTCCCGCTACCATTTCATGCCTTCCGGATATGATGGACTCTGTTCCTCTGGAGGCCAGAAGAAGCTTTTTCTTCCTTAAGTTGCTTTTGATCATGACATTTTATCACAGCAACAGAGAAGTAACTAATACAGAGGGTTTGTTTTGGCTCTCAGTCTGAGGGTGCAGTTCACCGTGGTAGAGAGAGTGAAGGGACACTGGCCCACTAGAGCATGTGGCTCTGGCAGGCCTTGCCCGTCCCCATTCCCTCTGCCTTGCTAAAAACCATTAGATTACATTCCTAAAGCCAGTCACCAAGGTCTGTTCCCTTAATTTGACCACTTCCTCCTCCTGAGGCTGACTACCAAAATCCAGCAATCAGAATCCTCTTTTGGTTCACCTAATTGACATGCCCAATTAAAATTAAACACCTAGTCCTAACACAGGGTCCCCTTTACCTTTATAAACCGCCATTTGCCCATGTGCCGTGTCTGTCTCCCCTCTATACACAGGCAGTCCTTGGTCCCTCCAAGACAAATACCCCTTCCTCCTTTCCCGTGTCCCCTTCCCCTTCTTCATCCCCTATCTCCTTTACCACAGCATCCTAGCACATTCTAACACAGACCTCCCCTTCGCCTCTTAAAAATCACACCTGCAAAGTCATTCGCTGCTGTTTTCTGCCTGAGTCAGAAAGTAGTCACTTTAACTTTTCTTGCTTGCTTAATAATAAAGGATCCCTCTGTGAAAACAGGTGTTTGCGTGTGCTTTGTGCCTGATTCGGGGTCCAGACAGCATCCCCTGCTGAACTTGGGACCAGAGCATGGGGCCATTGGTCACATCGCATCTTCAGTCAGGAAGTGTGCACAGCTCATTTTTTCCTTCCAGTCCATACTCCAGCCTGTGGAATGCCACCACCCACTTTTAGGATGCCTCTTCCTGGATCACTTAAACCTCTGTTGGAACACCCTCACACACACCCAAAAACATCATGATTTTTTTTTTATATTTAACACAATTCCTGTATTGAATCTTTGGAAATTTCACATCATGCACCCCAATTCCGCTCACCTCCCAGTCCTCCATACCCTCCCCTCCCCTCTGCAGTGGTCCTCACATAAATATTTAAAAAAAAGCAAACAACATATTGCTTTTAAATCTTATCAGATTGACAGTTGAGATTACAACTTACCATGTTCTAATTGACAACTTAAAATGATTGTTTACAGTGGTGGAAAATACTGTTTTATCAATGTGACATCTTTATTCTAAATTCAGAAACTGGGAAGCCCGTCATCATTTTGCCTTAGTTAAGTCAGTGTTCAGAAATCAAGCCATTCTAGTTCTCGTGTGTTCCCTTGGTTCTAAGCCACTGGGACCCCCTCCCTCTTCAGTGTCTGCTAACGTTATGTAAGTTAATTCCCATCTGCTGACTGTTGACATGGAGGGAAAACATGGCTGTCTTCCTGTCCAGAGTTGTGAAAATTAACCACTGGAGCTGGAGACAAGGGCAAGTACAGTTTTAGGCTAAGAGAGATGCGGAATATTCAGCAAATTAGGTTGAATAAACCTTTGAGAAGTATCTTTCTGTTTCCAGAAAAATAATGTTGCATATTAATTAATGGCTATGGGAATAATTTTGCCCTTCACACACACACACACACACACACACACACACACACACACACACACAC
>CABHPH010132735.1:27692-40714 GCA_902168325.1 Peromyscus nudipes
CACACACACACACACACACACACACACACACACACACACACACACACTGACAGCTGAATAAACAGTAAATATGAAGCAACTTTACTTTGCCAAAACAAACAAATCTTCCAGAAGAAAATGCCCATTTTAACTATTTGCATTACCTACCAAACAAAGGTAGATCCAAGCTTTAATGCTTATGAAATGCGCATTCCCTTAAATTTGCTGTTTCAGGTGTTCCCATTGCCTGCATCACATTCCAAATATGCATACAACCTCCCACTTGATCTGCAAATATTTCAGTTAACAAAAAAGAATAGTACACCACATAGCTGAAATTAAATCAGTTTCCAATTCTCAGGAGTTGCAATTGTGGTTGCGTAAGCTAAGGCACAAATCAAATGGCCTCAACTGCTACAATACAATACAATCACCACAATCTGATTTTCCTTTGTAATTGTGAAGGTCGAAACAGCTTGGTTCAGAAAGGAAATTAAAAGTTAAGAATAAAAGGAAATGAAGACATTTTTTATCCCCATCATGTGCCATGATAGAGTATTGAGTTGACCTTGCAAAGTTAAAGAAAGATTTTGCTGTATATTACAGTGGCGTTGACTATAAGATCTGGAAATTCTGTGTTTGTATCTAATGTTTGAAGCAGCATAATTTCATTTAGTTGTGTTATTTCTCAGTAAAGGTGATGTTGTAGAATATTCTTTTATACTGTGTGAAGATATGTCACTGTGATTGGTTTAATAAAAAAAACTAAATGGCCAATAGTTAGGCAGGATTTTCAGGATAGAAGGAACACTGGGAAGAAGGTAGAGTTGCCAGCCGGACATGGAGGAAACATGACATGGAGGTGATGAGGTAACAAGCCGTGAGCCACGTGGCAGTGTGTAAATTAGTAGAAATGGGTTAATTTAAGTTATAGCAGCTAGTTAAAAACAAGCCTAAGCTATTGTTTAAGCTTTCATAATGAAGAAGTCTCCATGTTGTTTATTTGGGAGCTAGCTGGTGGGACAGAGAAAGACTTGCTACAAATGGCATCCAACATGGGGGCTCGAATATCCACATAAGGCCTGAGAAAACTAAAAAAAAAAAAAAAAAAAAAAGTTCAAAAATGGAGTCAAACACGACTTCCTAGTCCTGCAGTCTCTCATGCTGGCCGTGTTACAGAGATACATCTCTAGGCCGCTGCCTGCAGGCTTGAGCCTCCAGTGCATCATAAGCTCAGCTGTGTGTCGATTTACGATTTTGCTCATGCAGACAGAAAAGGTTACAGATATGCAGTAAACAGATTCAGATGGAAGAAAAACCTCTAAACAGGATACAGTGTGCTTAGCAATGTGTGTGGGCTTAACAAAAATAGAAAAAGGGTATAGACAATCATAAGAAATAGTTTAAAAATAATAAAATCTTTAAAGAGAGAAGAAAAGTAATTTAAAAAAAAAGAAGCCATGTAGAAATGGGAAATACATAGGGAGTTGGGATCCTGTATGGTGTTATTGGCTTTAAATTTTTTGATTGCTGATAAGAAAATAATAGCTACTGAGAGACACTGGATTATAAAAACTACTAAATTAAACCAACCTACATATTTTTAAAATGTTATCTTCAAAATGGAAGTAAAAAAATATGCTATGTCAGGGAAAGTTATGCTTGTGTTTCCACAGAAAACAAAAGGCTGTGGGTTCATTCAAGGTTGATAGAGATCAGATTTGATGGCGGGGGGCAGGCGAGGAGACCTCCTGAAAACCCTGGCTATAGACATAAAGAAATAAACCTAGAAAAACTACAAGACAGGTAACGTATATTTTACCTTCTCAAACATAAAACAAAGCAAAACAAAAGTCATCTTTGACTGGCTTGTGTACAACACACAGTTCATACTTGTGTTAATACAGATGTGTATGTCACCTTTCAAAATTTGTGTTTTCAGAGCAAGGGGACCAGACACCAATGAAAACGGGTGCCCAGGTGATCGAGCCTCACAGATGCCTCTGTTGTAGTTTCCTCAGGGTTCTGCATCCAGAACAGCTTCAAGTCTACTGATTGAGATGGTCCAGCCTCACAGACTATTCTAGCCAGGACTTGACCATTATCCTAATTTTCTCAGAGTCCCCTAAAGATGCCAGCACCCTCAGACAACAGGAAGCAGTCTAGAAAACACAACGCCCACATTTCCAAGGGACAGGATGAGTGGTTTTTGGTTATTCAGTGGTTTATGGATAATTGTAATTGTTTACAGGGCTTGGTTACAAGTTGGTTTTGGTCATGGTGAGGAAAAAAACTGAATAAAGGAGATTAGATTCATGGATCTCTTTCTAAAGAGAAAAAGGGAGGGTATAGTATAGAAGTGATGAGATAAAAGGGTGGATTGTTCAGTCTACTTCTTAACAACTACTAGTCTTAAATATTTTACAGTGGTATTGATTTTGGTATAATCATACAAATTTAAAGTTTTTTTATACTGCATATTTTCTACTCTTATTTAAGGTATTTTTGTATATTGATACAAATTTAAAGTTATTTTTGTTAGAACATACTATACATACATTTCTACCTCTTGTTTAAGGTGTTGTACCTATGCAGCTCATTTAACAACGTAATATAAATTTCTAGTCTTTGCAATTTATTATTACAAACTATTTAGAAAAATAAATACAAGTTAGTAGTTAGTCACCTACAACAATCAAACTTGTAGTCATGTTAGGTATGTTTTCAAGGTCAAACATATATTTTAGATAGATGGTCTTCAAACACTTCTAAGACATACAGAATATGACATTTAAAATGTTTTGTTAACACAGGGCTTTTCATGACAATGAGATATCTGCTCCTGGCAGCACCAAGTTACTTCAGAGAAGATGATGGGCATCAAAGAAATTCCATATGGAGTTTGCTTTCAATGTGGCAAACTAGCCATTTGGTCAAGAAACTGCTCTTGTCTTGACTACTGACAGTGTGCTGTACAAACTGGAAAAGCAAGACACAAAGGAAAAAGACTGTTGAATTTTGCCAAGACTAGGTGGAACAGTCCTTCAGAATTCCTGCTTTACAGAAGAGTCTGATAGATATTCTAGGCCTGTAGGCTGAAGATTGGATGCCCCAGTGTTGCAGAGAATCTTGGGTGACTGTCCAGGCAGCCAGATGTCTATCATTTCTGCAGGTTTGGAAGTGGCTTGCACTGCACTTCCTGTTTACTCACGTAATAATATATCCTTCTGGGATATCCTTTGATGGAGTTGAACACTAGTTATAGTTGCAGTTTTCCTTAGTTATGATAGAAGGTAAATTAGGTACAGAGCTTTGGACTCATCAAGATAGAATAAATAATGGAGTATTTTCTCCAAATATGCCAAATACAAATGGACTGGACACTGTAAATGTAATTCTTACCTGATAATTGCTCTTATTGTGCAGGAGGTCATGGGCGTGTACAGCAGGTGACAATTAACGTTTAACAGGTTAACACACCAGACTAATAACTCTCTGTTGGAGAACCCTACTAGGCAAAGTCTGTGGGGGTCACTGGCTGTGGAAACTGCTTGTTTTCTGTCTGTAACTTTCCCTTGTGCCACCACTTACCTCCCAAAAAAGAACAGCAGTGGGGTTCTTCCCACAGCCCATTGGTAGTGTGTATTCCATCTTTGGGCACACTTATAGTTGTGGATGGTCAGGAAGATGATTTCTGTTTAAGTTGTATAATTCTGATGACTAGAAATAATACCAGAATATTTTTCTTTACTGATGCAGGAAAGTAACAGTATTTTCAGTCTCAAAGACAGATAATTTTAGACTTCAGAACAAATTCAAAACAGACTAAGCCGTCCCTGCAGAAAACACACAAAAACTAGGTCCCAGGTGTTTATTGCTCAAGATCAGGCTGTTTTCATTGACACATAACCCCCTACAGTAATTGACTGCATGTACTCACAGGCTCAAGGTTCAGCCAACTGTTTACTTTCTGCCTGGGAACTCTCGCCAACTTAGAGCTACGTGCATGGCCAAGCATTACACTGACCAGTCAGAGTGATCTTCCTAGGCTGAGAGAAACTTACCACGTGACTTTTTATGTGTTATTAGAATGGATTGGACCCTGAAAATGTAACATAGTATTATCCAGAGTTTGGCTGAGAGAGAGGAGGAATGAGAGAGTATGTGAGTGTGTGTGTGGGTGTGTGTGGGTGTGTGTGGGTGTGTGTGAGTGTGTGTGGGTGTGTGGAGGGAAACTATGAAAAAGCTATGGAGAGAACTGCTGGGAAAAGAGCTGTGTAAAGGGTAAGAATGAGTGTGTGTGTGTGTGTGTGTGTGTGTGTGTGTGTGTGCTGAGTGAGAGATGTAGCAGAATGGGCAAAGAGAAAAGTAACAGTTTCTTGAGTGAGTAAAGAGTGAATAAATGATGTAATAATATGTGAAGGAATGTTACAGAGAGAAGAAATGTGTATAGAAGAGAGATGGATAAAAAAGAGATGTAACTGTGCAAAAGAGGTATGTGGATGTGTGGAGAAGTTATGAAGAATTTAGCAGTGTGGAATGTAACTTGGCTGTATGGAGGATGTAACAACGTGGAATGTATCTATGTGGAGACAGAGATTTACTGAGAGGATTTTTTAAGATGAAGTAAAAGAGTAAGTTACCATCAGAAAGTGTGAATGTTTCCTTATTTTTCCCCTCAGAAAAAGTGTAGCCCTCAGATAGATAAGAATTTTTCCTAAGCCCTCTCCGCCTTTGTGGATTTTTTTTTGCATACCCTGGTGGTATCTGGGGACTGGCCCCCTGAGGTGGTATTGTGTTCCCTGAAATATTGTGCACCCTAATAAACTTATCTGGGGTCAGAGACAGAACAGCCACAATATTAAACATGAGGATAGGCAGTGGTAGCACACGCCTTTAATTCTAGCATTCCAGAGACAGAAACCCATCTGTTCAAGGATACAGCCAAGCGTGGTGACTCACGCCTTTAATCCCAGAAAGCGAGCCTTTAATCCCAGGGAGTGGTGGTAGAAAGCAGAAAGGTATATAAGGCATGAGGACCAGAAACTAGAGGCATTTGGCTGGATAAGCTTTTAGGTTTTGAGCGGCACAGTTCAGCTGAGAGCCATTTGGATATGAGGACAAAGAGGCTTCCAGTCTGAGGAAACAGGACCAGCTGAGGAACTGGTGAGGTGAGGTGGCTGTGGCTTGTTCTGGTTCTCTGACCTTCCAGCATTTACCCCAATAACTGGCCTCAGGTTTGACTTTATTAATAAGTATCTTTAAGATTCATGCTACAGCCCCCAGCTATCGATATTGTTTATAGTTTTATTGTGTTAGAGTTAAAACCTTTCCTTTTTATTTAGACAAAAAGGGAGAAATGTTGTGGAATATTCCTTTACACTGTGTGAAGATATGTCACTGTGATTGGTTTAATAAAAAGCTAGTCAGCCAATAGCCAGGCAGGATTTTGGGGACAGAGAGAACACTGAGAAGAAGGCAGAGTTGCCAGCCAGACATGGAGGAAACATGACATGGAGGAAATGAGGTAACAAGCCATGAGCCACGTGGCATCATGTAAATTAATAGAAATGGGTTAATTTAAGTTATAAGAGCTAGTTAAAAGCAAGCCTCAGCTATTGGTTGAGCTGTCATAGTTAATAAGAAGTCTCTGTGTCGTTTATTTGGGAGCTGGATGGTGGGACAGAGAAAGACTCACTACAAGATAATTCCTTATAAAATAAAAGTTAGGCTAGACATCGTTTTTTTAAACTTTTTGTTTTGAAAAAAATTTAAATTAGACATTCTTTAATTTGGGAGCTTTGGCAAGGTTCTCCAAGGAAAAGAAGGAACAAGATAAAGGCCCTTTATCAAACCACATAATTCTGATCTGAGGAGTCCAGAAATATGGTCCTGATTTATACACAAGAAGACACGGTAATGAGTGGACAGAGGCTACGGAGGCCAATTGAAAACAAAGTTCTTTAGCCATCAGTAAAACACAGGATTCGAACCCAAAGATTTCTACATCTGTAAGATAACACTCTCAAATTTTAATTATGCAAAATTAAAAGCAAACAAAATCTGAGGCACATTTCCCCATCTGGGTTCTCAACAATGTTAACACTTTGCTCTATCTCCCTGTGTGTGAGATATTCGCAGAAGCCAGGCATGGAAGTGCACATCTTTAATTCCAGCACTCATGAGGCAGAGGTAGGCAGATCTCTGAGTTAGAGGCCAGCCTGGTCTATATAGAGAGGTCCTGTGCTGGCCAGCCAGGGCTGCATAGTGAGACCCTGTCTCAAAAGAAAAAGATATTGACAAAAAACAATATGATAATTCACTGGTCTCCTAAAACCTATTGTGTTCTTATATGACAAGCCACGTAATGGTGGCCCATGCCTTTTGGGAGACAGAGGCAGATGGATCTCTGAGTTTGAGGCTAGCCTGCTCTACAGAGTGAGTTTCAGGACAGCCAGGGCTACACAGAGAGACAGAATGACATTTTCACACTAAGAATGTTAAGTAATTTCACACTATTTAATAACATACTCAATTCTATTATCCATTGTTTTGTCTCCACACCTAATTCTAGTAAAGGTCCATGTTACTATTGTTAGGTCTGGGTTTTTTGGGTTTTTTGTTTTGTTTTGTTTTTGTTTTTGTTTTTTTGAAATAGGGTCTTATGAACCAAGCTGACCTCATAATTGCTCTATACCTGATGGCCTTGAACTTCTGATTCTTCTGCTTCCATCTGCCTTCACCACCAATGTCTAGTTTTGTGTAGTGCTGGGATTTAAACCCAGGGCTTTGCACATGATGGCAAGCATTCTACCAAATGAACTACATCCCTATGACTACACATCCCGATCCTTCTTTATGTCTTTATAGTCTGTTACATAGAGATATTTAGATGTCTGATAGAGTACTAGCTCTCCATCTTGTTTACGTTCCTATTTTAACTGATATTTTAAAGACAGTGGGCTAGATATCTTAGAGAATATGAAATACCCTTTGCTGTACCTGGTTATTCCTCATAGTACTGGTAATTTGTCCCATTTCTGAATTTTATACCAACTGTTTGTTCTATGTTTTAGCGTAAGCGTGTTGGCTTTCTGATGCTGTGAAAAAGATGCCCAAGGTGACCAAAGAAGCAAACGTTTATTTTAGCTCATGATTTTGAGCTTTCAGTCAGTGGTCCATTGGCCACACTGCATTTGGGCCAGTGCCCAGATGACACTCTGTGGTGTGTTGTGTGGCAAAGAAGGCTGCTCACCTCATGGTGGCTGGGAAGTGAAGGAGTCACTGAGAAGGAA
The DNA here is from genome assembly GCA_902168325.1 of Peromyscus nudipes. NCBI lineage: Eukaryota > Metazoa > Chordata > Mammalia > Rodentia > Cricetidae > Peromyscus > Peromyscus nudipes. The sequence continues at coordinate 34,967 of CABHPH010132735.1, forward strand.
GGGGATTCCCTATATCTCCTTCAAGGACATGCCCCCAGCGACCTGCCTTCCTTTCTCTAGGATCATTTCCTGAGGTTCTACCATCTCCCTACAGCATCAAATGTGAAAAAAGCCTTTAATGCTGTGGAATAATCCTTTTGTACACTGCAAAGATTTGTCACTCAAATTGGTTTAATGAAAAGCTGACTGGCCATTAGCCAGGCAGGAAGTATAAGTGGGACAACCAAAATAAGGATGCTGGGATGAAGAAGGGTGGAGTCAAAGGAGATGCCAGCTGATGCAGAGGAAACAGGAAGTTTAGAAAATGAGGTAACAAGCCCTGAGTCATGTTGCAGAGGGTAGATAAGCACTATGGGTTGATTTAAAAATGTAAGAGTTAGCTAGTAACAACTGAGCATTTACAATTAACATTAAGTTTCTGGTTATTTGGGAGCAGCTGCCAGCACAGAAGAGCTCTGCCTACAAACTGCACCCAACATGGGGTTGGAATTTCTGTGTGGAAGCTGACAAGGCCTGAGGGAAAGTTCTAAAAAACGCACAGGGATGGAGGCAAACACAGCTTCCTAGTTTCGTGTCTCTGATGTGGGCCACAGTACTGATGCTGGCAGCTGCCTGTGGGCTTGAGCTGCCAGTGTGAGCCACACCAGCATGCTATGAGCTAAGCCATGTGGTGGGTTCCCACCATCTCTCACATGGGCTGTGATACAGAGAAACATCTCCTAGCCACTGCCTACGGGCTTGAGCTGCCAGCATGAGCTGAGCCAATGTGCTGTGTGACGGGTTTGGGGTTTTGCTCACGCAGACAGAAAAGGTTACAGATACACAGTAAAGACAGATCCAGACCAAAAAAGAAGAAAAAAAAAACAGACAAACAAAAATAATAAAACAAAAAAGACCCCAAACCTCTAAACGGGTGGCAGTGTGTTGAAAAATACACATAGGCTTGGAAGGGAGAAGAAAAAGGGTATATATAAAATAGTTTAAGAATAATAAAGTGCCAGGCGGTGGTGGCACATAGCGGTTTCCTTCTTAGAAGTCAGATGAGGGAAGCTCATGAAATGCTGTTTTCATCTGAGCCTGATGTATAGCCTGGAATCCCAGCGACTTGGAGCACCTGAAGAGTTGAAAAGCAAACACATTTTAGTTGCTGGGGACTGAACTCCCGTCTTCTGCATGAGCAGTACAAGCTCTTAACCACTGGGCCATCTCTCCAGCCCTGGTTCCCCTCCCCTTTTATTTTAATTAACAAGGGATTTAGGAATTTCTTGTGCTAAGGTTATTCTATTTTATGTCTTTGGGTGAATAATCAGGCTTTATCCTTACCTCTGGATAGTAGGAGGTGGAGGCAGGCAGATGGGGAGATGGGAACATGAAAACAGTTGGAAGAGTGGCCCACTTCATCAAAAGAGAGCCATAAGCAATTAAGATAAGAAGTACATAAGAGTATCCAAGCTATAACACTCAAGTTCTGGAATCCAAGTTTTCTGGCCTTTAGGGCATTCTGCAAAATCCACAAAGGTGAGTTATATCTTGTTGGATGGATGTGGGAGGATTGGATTGGAGCATACAAACAGCTTGGTAGGTTGTTCTTGAGTATAATTTGCTTCATTGTTTCTGGCCTGGTAAGTATACCCAGAGGGTTCATATTGATGTGTGTGATTGAACAAAACAAAAAACAATAAGGTCTTCATCGACCCGTGGTTTAATGGCTTTAAATAAATTAACTTCTTTTGGATCGATTCAACACACTGATGATATTTGCAATCTATTAACTTTTTAACGTTCCTCCCTTCAGTTACAACTTTAATATATAACTTTGGAGAAATCATTTTGCATTCATCAAGTGAAGGTATTACTTTCTACACACAGAAAACTTCAAAATGCGTAGTCATACAAGAAAACATCTAAAAGCAGGCTTGGGGCCTAACTCTGGATTCTACTTTTAAAAATTAGACTCTTTGGACTCTCTAGACTCTTTCATTTTTTAATTAAAATAAGGTCTTTAAAAATTAACAGTGGCTGGATGTGGTGCATGTGTCTATAATCTCAACACAGGAGAAGCTGAGGCATGGGGATGGTGTAACACATCAAGGTCAAGGCCAGCTTGAGCTAACTTGGAAGAAACTGTTTCAAAAAACTAAGGAGTGAGGTTGTCTCTCGATGGTAAACACTTGCCTAGTGTACTCTAGGCCATAGATTCAACCTCCAACACCAAAAATATAAGTAAATAAAGTTTACAAATTAAAAGTGTTTGATTTAAGGTACAGAACATGTTTTGGGGATCAGCTGTCAGTTTGTAGCAAATTGTCTAACTCGTGTGGCCTGAATTATGAACTTCCCTCAGTTCATACATCAGTATCCCTACTCCTCAGTGTGGTTCTATTTGGATATAAAGCTTTTAGGAGGTAATTAACGCTAAAGAGGCCCTAAGAGTGGAGTCATAACCCATAGGATGTATGACTTTATTTGAAGAGGTAGCTTTCTCTGGGTATGCACACACAAGAAGGTGTGTGTGTGTGCACAGGTGGCTGCTAGCTAAGGAAGACATCCATTAACAGAAATCCAGTGAACTGGTGTCCTGGTCTTAGATTCCTAGTCCCAACCTGAGAGAAAATTAATTTCTCTTTTGTAAGCCACACAATCTGTGTTTTGTTGTGGCTGCTCAAGCAGACTAATACAGCAGGGTTGAACATGTTATGTGTATAATGTTTCTTCTGGGCCTCAGCTTTTGGACACACAGAATGTGTAGATTTGGCTAAATAAACCCAAGTTGTCTTTCAGTTCTAGCATTAATGATTCTAACTGAAAATAACCAAAAGAACAATTCAATCTGAGTTTCTAGTTCTCAGGAAAATTATAAATCAGTCATAGAAATTGTGAACACTTTACCCAGATACACCAATTGTTAGTAATTTTTCAACTTTTCTTGTCTACATGCATATGTATATTCACATATAAAATATTATGAGTTAATGTTATTCTTTTGTCTATTTTCTGAACAATTTGAGAGTTAATCCTCCCGAATATGATCCTGTGCATTTCCTAATAACAAGGATCAACGGTCACTTCAATATGGCTGCCAACATTGGGAAAGTCAACATCCTGATTCACCAACTGTCCCAACCACTTCCTTTTCCACTTGTGTGAGAGCTAGTTCTCGATGCCAAGTTGCACTGGGATGTCATGTTTCTTTAATGTCCTTACGTGGTGGTGATAGTATGGGGGCGGGGAGGTCCTCAGCCTTTTTCTAGTATCTTCTAGAAGGGCTTTTGCTTGGCAATTATTTGATGCTGCTCATGGTGAAATCCAACATATTTATGTCTGGCTTGATTCTATGCAAGTGTGTGGGTCTTGGGGCACATGACAGCTCTTCATTGCTGATCTTAACAATGACGACCAAGCCAGGCGTTGCTGGATTTCTTCACGGTACAGCTTTTACTTGTCCCCCTTGCAACCGTTAACTACACTATGGAGGGCACCTCTGAAGCTTTGTATTTCTGGCCTCATATAACGTTACCCGCAGAGGCTTGACATCCACAGATGACTCTTTGTTCCCCCTTTTGTTGTCATCTTTTCGTTCCTTCTTTTTCTGAAACAGAGACCCGTGTCTCCCATACTGGCCTTGAACTTGATATTTTGCTGAGGCTAATCTTGAACTTCTGATTCTCCTGCCTCTACATCCTGAGTGTTTGGATTACAAGTATGTATCTGCACACATGGCTTCATGCAATGCTGGGGATCAAACCCAGGGTTTTATGCATGGTTAGGCAAGCACTCTTAATAACTGAGTTACATCACCAGCCACTCGTTCACTGAATGAGTCTTTACTATCATGCCTGGAAAATGGCAATTTCTGGGGCCACCGCATCTAATTCATGACATAATTCACTCAGCTCTATGAAGGAGCCTTCACTCTGCCCTCACCACTATGCCTAGCTATTGTACCCATGACTTGGTGTTTTACTCGTCCGTGATATTCATGTTGTCCCAGCTTGGGCCAATAGGAGCCCTTTCAAACTGCTCCTATATCCTTTTTACATACTCCCATCATTTTTTTAAAACTTCCCTATGATAAATACTAAAATGAGAGGAAAATAAAGTGTTGTTGGGGTTTTGTTGGTATGTGCTGCAGGGTCCCAGAAACAAAATTAAGAACAGATAATTGTGCTGGAGAGATGGCTCAGAGGTTAAGAGCGCTGGCTGCTCTTCCAGAGGTCCTGAGTTCAATTCCCAGCAACCACATGGTGGCTTACAACCATCTGTAATGAGATCTGGTGCCCTCTTCTGGCCTGCAGGCAAACATGCAGGCAGAACACTGTATACATAATAAATACATTAAAAAGAAGAAGAAGAAGAACAGATGGACAGCAGTTGGAAAGTTTATCAGGCCTAGATACAGCATATTTTCTTTAGCTGTATTATTCTTAGATCTGCTGGCTAGCTCTCAGTTTTCATAGTTATCACAATTAGATTGGAGTTAGTCAAAATCCTTGGGCTAACTGGGAAGACAGGAGTGTAGGCTACAAAAAGTTTATTTTCCGGCTAGAATCCCCATCCTCATCCTTATCCTTACTTCGAATCTCAGCTCCTTCACCTGACCCTCCATGTTTGCCACGATGGTTCATCTCTCCTCTGCAGTCTTGCCAGTGAACCGAAGTTTTTTCTCAAACTCAGCAACAATGTATCCCTTTGATCAGCTTCCTATGTTCCCAGCGCCTGTATGGGCCTGGTCAAACAAAACACAGGATCTGGAATGTGAATTTAGCAGGGGAGACTGGCGACCCCAAGTGCCCGGGAGAAGCTCTAAGGATCCTGAGTGACATGCTGCCTTCAAGAAGGCTGCACCTTTTAAACCTCCCTAAACGGTACCACTGGGGTCTAATGTTCGAGACTATGGGGGACATTTCTCATTCAAACCACTACCACACCTCCCCAACTCATCATGGAAGAAGGGGTGGAAAGACGGTAAGAGCCGGAGGAGATCAAGTTGCAGCACTAGTTAGTCCAGGCAGGCAGGCGGTCACCGAAAACAACAGCGGCTGGTTGCCCAAAGAGTCACAGAAAATAATCAAGTCTTTGCTGGAGTGCTTTAAGGTGAATGTGAAAAGAAATCTCTTTTCCTATCTCCCCCTTCCATTCTAAGCATTCCAATCTCATCTCCAGATCCTTTCTCTCTCCTTATCCACCGACCTCTTAATTCTCGAACCTTTTTAGTTGCCTGGATTTGGTTGCTCTCTGTTTATTGGTTTATACAGTCAGGGAGCTCAGAGCCTAGTTTGTAGAAGGAAGACTTCGGCGACCCAATGAAGGTTGCAAGCACTCCTTATTTTTCTTTTTTCTTTCACATTTTAATCCGTTCATCAATCCAAATTGATTGCGATGCTCCCAGGAAAATGAAAAGGTCTCGAAAGTGGGTGGTAAGAGAAAGTCAATTGCCTTGAGTATTATTTAATTGGAGAGAAAAAGAAAACAGACAGAATTTCGCTAAGATGCCTGGCATTGCGGAACGCACGTAGTGAGTGCTTCAGAAACCTGCGTGACTCGCATAGGAACACTGAATCATCTTTCATGAACTGCCCAAGCGTTTGCCAAACAGGTTCCAGGCAGAGTTTGTCCTTTCCAGGACGCGGGTCGCAGGGACTCTGCAAACGCCGCACCTGGGGCTGGCCAGAGGACTCTGGCCTCCAGAGACCCAACCGCTCGGTCGCCCAGGAGCTCTGGGCAACATTGACAGCCAGCCAGATCTGA
>CABHPH010132735.1:51346-61977 GCA_902168325.1 Peromyscus nudipes
TATCTATCTATCTATCTATCTATCTATCTATCTATCTATCTATCTATCTATCTATTGTCTATCATATAATCTATCTATTTATGTATGTCATCTATGTATCTATCAATCATCTATCATCTATTTATCTAATATTCCCTGGACTCTTAAGTTGCAATAAAGATTATGATGAACCAACACCATTTACTTTTTTCACTAAAGCTGATGTTGGGGAGGTGTGATCCAAAGGAGGCAGAAGGGAGGTTGAAAATAACATGTCACAGCCATGTGCATATAGATGGTATGAGGAATGGTCAAGAGCAGAGATTCTACAGGTAGGCAACATAGACCTGAGCTCAGCCTTCACAATTTCCTTAAGATCTACAGCTCTCTACCTTGCCATTTCCTCATTTGTAGAGTAGAGAAAAATAAATGAGAAATTCCCATAAAAGCACTTAGCCTGTAGCCCTGGGCAAGCATTATCTGCTCAGGAAGAACTTTTCTGAACACTTCTCTCTTCCATCATCAGCAGTTCCCAGCCCTTCATCCTCCATTGTATGCCTGCTGTGGTTTGGATGCTGCCTATCCCCCAAAGGCCTATGTGTTAAAATCTTGGTACCCAGGAGGGTTCTATTGGGAGATAGTAGAGCTTCTAAGAGATGGGGCATAACAACCTTAGTTGAAGGAAACCATTGTCTTGATGGGGCTTATGAGTACCCGGATGCTTCCTCTGCTTCAGCTTCCTGGCTATGATTTGCACAACTTTCTCTGCCACAAATCCCTGGGACTGACACCCCGCACCTCTACCACAGCCCTCGAAGAGATCCACTTGATTTCATCTGGAACCTTCAAACTGTAAGCCAAAACAAACCTTTTCTGTGGTGATATTTTGTGCATCCCAATAAAGCTTATCTGAGTATCAGAGGAAAAAGCTAGCCACTATACTAAACATAGAAGTCAGGTAATGGTAGCATACATCTTTAATCCTAGCATTCAGGAGGCAGAGATTCATCTGGATCTCTGTGAGTTCAAGGCCACACTGGGAACAGAGCCAGGTGTGGTGGCACATGCCTTTAATCATAGCACTAATCATGGAGTTCTGCAGGTCTGTACAGACAGACAGGAAGTGATGTAGCTGGAAGGAGAGAGGAAGTAAGAGGGCATTGACAGAAAGGCATATAGGCATGGGCATACAGGAAGTAGGTCTCTCTTTGGCTGAGGATTTCAAGCGGTAAGAACGTGGCTGGCTTCTTTCTGCTTCCCTGATCTCTCAGTTTTTACCCCACTATCTGGCTCCGGGCTTTTCTTTTTTCTTTTTTTGTTAATTAGACCATTTAGCAGTTCATCTTACACTTTTCTCTAAAAGTTAGTTACCATGTGTTTTGCTATAGTAAAGGAAAGCTGATTGATACAGTCATGCTTATGCTTACAGGTCTAGGTATTCTTTTGTTGGTTGTCTTTTTTTTTATTTTTTATTTTTCCCAAGACAGGGTTTCTCTGTGTAGCTTTGTGCCTTTCCTGGAACTCACTCTGTAGCCCAGGCTGGCCTTGAACTCATAGAGATCAGTCTGCCTCTGCCTCCCAAGTGCTGAGAATAAAGGCATGCGCCACCACCACCCGGCTTGTTGGTTGTCTTTTGGCTGGTTACTGTTATCCCTTAAAGATCAAGACCTGTGTCCAGACCAGAAAACATAGATAAACACTGAGTGTGTATTTGTCAGTGATAACTCATCTGCTCAAATAGTGGCTCACCTCAGGGTGTCGTTCCTTTGCTGCGGCTGTTTTATTGTATCCCAACAAGAGAATACAGTTTTCCCAGAATCTAAATTAAGGGTCCTGGTCTTTCTGTATCTGATGCTCCTGACCTGTGCCACACACTGTCAAGAGTTGCTGTCTGCTGATAAGCATCTCTTCTCAGGACAACAAAGCTGCTTGTATGTGTAACGTCACAACAGATCTTCAGCGTTTTCTCTTTGTGTATATGTCTGTATCACTTTTTTTTCCATTTGCCTAATAACAAAGAGGGGAGGAAAAGCAGGCTCTATACTTTCTTCAACATTGCAAGAGGCAAACAGTAGTGCTAAACTCTTTGTTAGTCCTGAAAAAAAAAAAAAAAACATGGGCTTGTTTTAATCTAATAGACAAGTTGCGGCATTTTGGGGATCTTGAGCTGTCAGGACACTGGCTAAAGTTAATTTCGGTCATGAACTTGTGAACCAGGATTGTAGCTACACATGACATGGTAGCTAGTCAATAAATATCCTAGTAACAGGAGAATTCTTTCCATCTGTCAAGCTACTTGCCATGTTTTGACTTCTATTTTTAAATGTAAAGTTTAAAGAGCTTTCTAGAAAAACAAGTTTAAGAAAAGCTTTCAACTGTAACTGAGAGATAAAGAACTAAATAAAAGTTTTGGATTCAGGGAATTAAAAACCTAACAGTCCAACACAAATAGAAACATGACGACATGGCGAACATTGTACCTGATCTCCCACTTATCCATTCAGTTATCCTTGTGGGGTTATTCATTTACACAGGTGCTGCCCTCCTGCAGGTGTGCTGTGGTGGTGGTGAGTCCCCTTTGAAGAGCAGCTGCTGGCTGTCACAGGCCCTGGAAGCTCCCAGAACACTCACTATTCCATCTTCTGCCAATGCCGAGCCGTCAGATCCAGGACTTTGTCGGATGGCATTCTTATGGTTGGACCGGTCAGTCCTGGATACTACACTGTCCCTGCTGTCAGAGTGACCAGGGCCAGCGCCCAACTCCTCACATCCCCTTAGTAGGCGGAGTGTAGCCATCCATCCTCAGTAAGCCAATTGAGTAAACAAAAAGCAGTGAAAAGCAGAAAAAGGAATGTGCTCACACTGAGAAGAGGGACAGAGAGACCCAGTAGCAGACACACACACACACACACACACACACACACACACACACACACACACTGCCACCTCCCAAATCTATCTTTTGGGTCCCGAGTTGAGGTTTAGGTTTAAGCAGAGCGTTAGAGGAATGCATAGCTGAGCAGTCCCAGCCACTCTGTGGTCCCATCCACCACAGATGCTTTGTTGTTACAGTGCCAGTCTGTCCTGCCAGGTGTGCAATATTCCCTTACACGACGTGAATTTATGTTGCCGTGATTGGTTTCATAAAGAAGCTGACTGGTCCATACTGGACAGGATAAGATTAGGCCAGAGAACCAGACTAAGGATACTGGGAAGAAGAAGGACAAAGTCAGAGGAGTTACCAGCCAGACAGAGAGGAAAGAGGAGGTGAGAGGTGAAAGAGAGGTAATCCCACTTGGCAGAATGTAGATTAATATAAATGGGTTAATTTAAGTTGTAAGAGCTAATTAGTTAATAAGCCTGAGCCATCAATTGAACATTTATAATTAATATTAAGACTCTATGTGATTATTTGGAAGCAGGCAGGCTGGATAGAAAAGTCCCCCTACAGCAAAGTGGCCTGATGACTTGTCAGAACTGTGTGAAATGTCTTTCTAGGGAAACACATTCCTCCTCTGGCTGCCACCAGGCTCCAGTTTTCTCCCAGAGTGAGATTCCCTTCCTTGGGAACCATTGTTTCAATAGCCTGACAGCTAAGAGAGGGGAAGGGCACTGTAGCTGGAGATTTCTCCAGTCCTGCCAGGGCCCGCAGCCACTCAGACCCAAGTAAACACACCGAGACGAGACTTACATTGCTTATAAACTGTATGGTCATGGCAGGCTTCTTGCGATCTAGCTCTTATATCTTAAATTAACCCATTTCCATTAATCTATAAGTTGCCAAGTAGCTCATGGCTTACTGGTACTTTACATCTTATTTCTCATGGCAGTGTCTCCTGACTCACCCTTCTACTTCCCAGCATTCTCTTCTCTGATTATCCTGCCTATACTATACTTCCTGCCTGGCTACTGACCAATCAGCACTTTATTTATCAATCAATCAGAGCAACACTTTCACAGCATACAGAAAGACATCCCCAGCAGGACACAAGTGTCAATTTAGGATATTCTCATTCTAAATTCTCAACAGAGGAATCTCAAATGGCTGAGAAACACTTTAAGAAATGTTCAATATCCTTAGCCATCAGGGAAATGCAAATCAAAACTACTTTGAGATTCCATCTTACACCTGTCAGAATGGCTAAAATCAGTAAGACAAGTGACAGCTCATGCTATCGAGGATGTGGAGCAAGAGGAACACTCCTCCATTGCTGGTCAGAGTGCAAACTTGTACTTCCGCAGCCACTGTGGAAATCAATATGGTGGTGTTAGGGTTCATTCAAGGGGACCAAGAGGCAGCATTGGAACTCATGGAACATGGCTGGGTGGTTGGCAAGGCTACACCTGAGTGAGCCTTGGAGAGGCAAAGCCTGAGGACTATATGTCCTGAGACTTCATGCTGTTGTTGAGCATAGCTCTGATTGTTGCCTTTGTGGTCACCACATCCCTCATAATCTATGGGTTGTATGAAAACTCTCAGGGAGTTTCTAGACCTTCAGTGGGCAATGTTACTGGTATTTACAATAGTAGTGATTGACTTTTTCCAAGCATTGCTGCTGGAGAAGATAATGATTCAACCATTACCCTTAGAAAGAATTTAGATATGTAGATTGTTATTAAGATTAGGTTAAGATGTTTTTGTTAATGGCTTTGAGGTAGAAAATCTTGGGGAACAATTTAAAGTTTAGAAAGACATATCTTAATAGTTGAGTGAGAGACTCATTGAGATCAGGGAACAAAACAATGGCAGCCTGGCTACTGCTGGCTGCTGTACCTTTCTTGCTAGGATGGGTTGGTGATCCAAGTTGATGATTAATTGCTTACACCCATTTCTACCCTCAGTTTCTTGATATAAAAACTGTTGATGAGTGGGTATGCATCCTGAGGATTTAAAGTAGAGATGACTGATTGTTTTTCATATATAAAAGTTTAGATTTGTGATTCTTTTAAGATTTTTTTTATAAGATTACTTTTTGAGGTAAATAATAAAGTGGTTGATCCTTTCTTTGTAACCACAAAATGCAGCCTGCCAGTAAAAGAACTGGCTGAGAAGAATACATTGCTTGCTTATACTCTGTTCATCTATAACAAGTTGTTTGAACATGAATGCATGAGGGTTCTTGGAGATAATTTGTTTTTCACCTGTAATACATTTAAAAAATTAAACACTAAATTAGTGTTTAATTAAATTAATTAAAAATTAAAACTTTAAATTTTTTTTTAATCATTTAAGGGACAAGGAAAACATGATGGTTTTTACTTGTACTCATTATAATCATTGACTTAAAAAATAGAATGTAACCACATTGTAATTTTTATACTGCTTGAAAGATTTTGCTGGAGTATATAAGCTATAAGGGGAAAATTAAGAATACACAGAAGGGGTACATTTAGATAGAAGTAAGACAAGAAATAAAGAGACGAGAGAGATGATAGAAAGACCCTAAAAGAGTCAGAGGGGATGGAGGACACCAGGAGAACAAGGCCCTCTGAGTCAACTAAGCCAGGCTCATCTGAGCTCACAGAGACTGAAGCAGCAGGCACAGGCCTCCCTGGGTCTGCACAGGTCCTCTGTGTATATTACAGCTCAGTGTTTTTATGGGGCCCCTGACTGTAAGAACAAGTGGGTCTCTGACATTTTTGCTTGCTTTTGGGATTCTTTCCTCCTGTTGGGTTGCCATGTCCAACTTTGATAAGACAGTTTTTCTTAATCTTCTTATATTTTATGTTGTCATGTTGATAGTTATCTCTTTTGTAAACATATGTTTTTATTGATTCCTTGGGCGTTACACATTGTGTACACCAGTCCCACTCATTTCCTAGTCCCTCCATAACTATACCTCATCCCCATCTCGCCCTCCACCAAAGAAAATTAAAATCATATTAATCAAAAACAGAAAACAAACTAACAACCCCCCCCCACTCCTCCATCTTTCCCATCTCTCCAACACCTCTTCATTAGTCCTAACGGCACTGGGATCTCTGAGGTGTCACGCAGTATATTCCCTTTGATCCACTCAGCTTTACTTGCAAATGTTCATTGAAGTGAGTCGTTGGTCTGGTTCAAGGCCCTTGGCTTCTGGTACGCTATCAATGCTGGACCCTCACCGAAACCTCCCTCAGATATTCAGCAGTTGACTCGAGTCTTGGAGATCCTGCAGCTATGATTCCAAAGGACCAGTCCCTTCAAGGTCACAGATGGGACAGATGTTGGGGTGGGCCTACTCAAAGCCCCAGATGTGGGTCTGGTTGGTAGCTGATTTGGGCAGTTCAGGCTGCTGGGACTATCACCCTTAGGTGAGGGGTGGAGCCACCTCTTCTATGCCCATGACGTCAGGGCCAGTTCTCCCATGCCAGTGCTGAGGGGCGGGGACATCTCTCCTGAGTGTTGAGTCAGCTCTCCTGTGAGGGGCAGGATCAGTGACTTTGCTGCAGAGGCCAGTGGGGGGCAGACAACAAAGGGCAGTCCTGGTTCAGGATTTCAACCTATGACCTATGACCTATGACCTATGACCTCCTGTGGTTAACATGAGCCACAGAGATCAACACAGACCTCAGCTGCCACAGGACCATGGACCCAGACATGGCCCTTGGCAGCAGCTTGGGCCTAGACATCACCATGACCCTGGTGGCAGCATAGGCCACCCAGATCAGCATGCTGCCACCATGGCTCTTGGATACCAACATGGGCTCGGGTGGCAGAAAAGACCGTGGGCATTGGTACAGCCCTTGGTGGTAACAGGAGCCATGGACATCAACACAGACCCTGGCTGGTGTAGGGCTACAGACCCAGACATGGCCCTTGGCAGCAATTCAGGACCAAATGACACCACAGCCCTGGGGTGGCAGTGTCTGGAGTCAGGAAGCAGAGAACATGACGGCTGATAGACCTCTCTTGCTTAGTCTTTAGTCAATTTAGGACCCACAGAATGCTGCCACCTGCTGTCATGATGTGTCTTCTCACTAGGTTAAATCTCCCTGGAAACCTTGCCACAGATACTCCAAAGGTGTGTTTTCCAGATGATTCTAAATCTAGCCAAGTTGACAACGAGGATTAGCCATTGCAATTATCATGAGAAATTACTTTGATTTAAGCCTGGGAGATACTATGAAACGGTAAGAAGATATATTCAATATGCCTTCTGCAACTGTGATCATTTTGGGTCCTTTCTCTGTGGTTAGGATGGGAACCAACTTGAGTAACAGAAGGAGGTACACCAAAGCACACATGTGCAGCAAACCATGGGCCTTCAGCTCGGGGCTCAAGTACTGGAGAAACTGCGTCCACTCCCGTCATCCACGGCAAAAGTCTCTCTGAGCAGTTGGTATGGCTTTGAGATGGTGACGCTGTGCCACCTCCCTTGGGGATTTAGCCGTGGACTAGAAACACGGAAGATATCACAACGGAGTGGTTTGCTTCTCCGAGGAGTAAGTTGTCCCTGGCAGCAGCTGTGACACACTTGAAGCTGAAGAGTTAGGTCCTGGCAACAGCGCGAGGTCCTGGCAACAGCGCGTTGGGGGCAAATGACAGTAATGGGAAGTGGCTTTTGTCACTTTCACTTTCTCACAGACATAAACAGTGTCTCTGTATGCTCACACACGGTCACCCACAGGCAGGCAGTTTTGCAGTCACTGCAGTTCCAACATAACGAGGAAAAGATGTGCTGGACTCAGATGCCGTGTTTTGAGTCCCAAATCTCCAAACCACACACCATCCCTCCTTTGCTAACACTTCTGACTCCTTTGGGGGCTCATTGATGAGGTGTAAACATCAGCCACTCACTGATTGTGGCATAGAAATGAAGTCCCTTATGTTTAAATGTCAACACACAGTATGAGTTAGAAAAAAGCTCTAGGCAGATGGGAGTTTGTATGGTGTTCTTTCCTTGTTATTGTTTAGCTTTGAATTTATATTTTATCAAAAGGCAAAAGATAGTTTATCTATTTGATAGGAATGAAATCTTGATACATGTATGACTCTTTTTTAGTTAAAGATTTATTGTTACGTTATGTGTACGAGTGTTTTGCCTTCATGTATACCTATGCACTAAGTGTCTCTGGTCAAAAGAGAGCATCAGGTCCCCTGGAATTGAGTTAAAAATGGTTATTAGCCACTGGGACTTGAACTTGGAACTTCTGGAAGAGCAGCCAGTGCTCTTAACTGCTGAGCTATCTCTCCAGCCCTGCATGAATGAATCTTGAAGACATTGTGCTAAGTGAAAGAAACCAGCGGAGAAGCCCATGTTGTACATGGTTTTCTTTCTATGAAATAATCCTGAATAGATAAACCTACAAAGATAGAAGTAATGACAAAGTACACAATGGATTGTGCTGACTGTTGCAACGCTTTGAATATACTAAAATCATTGACTTGCAGTTTGAATGGCCGGTGTGTGTGTGCGCGCGCGCGCGCGCGCGATATCTCAATAGAGACATTGGAGTTCTTTAGCCTGCCCCTTCTTATTAGTAGTTGGAATTCCTAAATGATTTTCAACACAAAGCAGTTTTTCTTTTGAATCTGTTAAGGAATTTAGGTTCTAAGATTGACAAAATAGCAGGTGTCTTAGTCCATGGCGCTACTCTACCTGAATACTGAAGACAAGAAAATTGATAATGACCATTTACCAGTTCATAATTCTAAATGCTGGGATTCAAGATCAATGAGCCAGTGACTGGTGAGGACCCTCTGGCTGTATCGTCCCATGGTGGAAGAGAACTCATGGTGAAGAGAGAAAGCATGAGAGACAGCAAGAGCCTGACCATGTGCCCTTGAGCCCTGTTTATTCAATATTAATCCATATATGAGGGGGAAGCCTCATGACCTAAACACCTCTCCTTAGGGCCTGGGGGTTGATTCCAGCACATGCTTAGGGGATGAAAACTTACATCATAAGATTAGCTCATCTTATCAGGTGCTCACGAAGTACCAGGTGCTGAGCCAATTTCTGCTTTGCCCTCACAACACAGGCCCTTTTCCTGTTTTAGAGGCACACAAAAGAAGCTCAAGGAGGCTCAGTACCTTTTCCTGTAGCACACAGCCAGTGAATTGCCCCTCCTTGTTGGTGAGGCTTGAAACCAGGCAGACAAGACTTCATTCTAACATTATCTCAGAATGACTTACTTCACTGACAGTCTGTCTTGAAATGGCTTCACCTTCTAAGGAATGGGCTTGATTCTGCCCTGTGAGTTTTCAACTAAGTTGAACTGGACGTGGCTAATTCTCTTTAAATATTTATCATGTGATTTGCTCTGAAGAATTAAAAAGCGGGGCCTGTCTTTCTGGGAGAATGACTATTAGAGAAAGGCCTGAAATTGGTGCCACCAACTCTGACTTTAGAGCCAGCATCAGTTTTGCTTTGGAGAGTCTACCAGGAAGGTGTGGGCTTCTCCTCCTTTTCTGTCTCTACCACATTTCCAGAAAATGAGCGCGTTAATGCAGTCCAAAGCCTAACATGCCCGCTTTCAGAGAGAAAAGAAAGCCGAGTTAGGTGATTTATTCTATGGACTCATTAAACATTTTTATTAGATAGCAGGGGCCCAATGTTTGTGATATAACTTGTCAAGAGTATAAAAGGCAGAAGAAATGCGTGGTTCCCGACACACTAGCCGTCACTGACCCCATTGATGCAGGAGCTGATGCTGTTTCCTGCCCTATGGTGGGCCTCGCCACCAGAATAGA
Organism: Peromyscus nudipes; assembly: GCA_902168325.1. Taxonomy (NCBI): domain Eukaryota; kingdom Metazoa; phylum Chordata; class Mammalia; order Rodentia; family Cricetidae; genus Peromyscus; species Peromyscus nudipes. The sequence goes on from CABHPH010132735.1 coordinate 61,005, forward strand.
TTAATTTTGTCATTACCCTTTCTCAATTTCTGCCTTTGACCAGAAAAAAGAGGTTAATTGTGTGCCATTTCTCAGGAGAATGAGGTATCAGCATTTTAATTCTTGATAGTTTATGAATTGTGGGCAGCTAATTAAAACTTAAAGATTAGAGGAGCTATTTTGGCTAAGAGGCCATTTGCAGGGTTGTGAAATGAACAGAACAAAGGGTTGTCTGTTCTTTTCATTCCCCCAGTTTAAATGGAACTCCGTGCTGAAAGAGTCCTGAATTGCTTTGCATGGCGAGTATTCATTGTATTGATTCTAATTATAATTTTGCAGCAAAGGGCACAATATTCGAAAGCTGTTCAGGGGTTAACGTGGAGATTATTGGGAATGTTAAATAGGAAGGTTTGGGTATTAAGACTCCTTTGGACCCTTTCTGACCTCCACGAGGCATCATAAAGTCAGATAGGGAACATGTAAAGATTCTATTAGATGTCCTTCATTGTGTCTCAGGGCGCTCTGTGTATTTAGACCTTTCCTCCCACAGCTAACTGTTCAGTTTTTGTCTAGTAGATAATGGGCTTTGTCAGTGGGCCTTTTCTAGGTTCTTCTACAACATGGTGGCTTTCAGGTAATTGCATTTCCTTGGGCATATAAAACAAGGTGACCATTAGACCCCACCATGGCTTTGCAAAAACTCTGAAAGGGTCATCGTTCAGCCCGTGCAGTCCTCATAGATTTGAAGCTAGAAAAGTTGAGTGGAGTTGGCCTTCAGCTCCTAACTGTCTCCAGGCAATGCGGACCCTGCATAGCAGTAGTCGTGACTCAGAAACAGGAGTCCAACGACCTCTGCCCATTGTATCCTAGGCTACTGTTCAGGTACATCATGAATTGCTTACTTGTTTGACTAAGTTTGGGGGGACAGATCACATCACACACACACACACACACACACACACACACACACACACACACACACACACACACACAC
>CABHPH010132736.1:0-27636 GCA_902168325.1 Peromyscus nudipes
CAAGTCAGACTGAATCAGCCAGACTGAATCAGTCTTTTCCAGTGAACCACGCTCTGGGATTCTGCTTAATGCAGAACCTCTAGACTCTCTTCTATGTGTTTTAAAACCAAGACTCTCAGCCACATGACAAATCCACAGTCATCTATAACAAATATTAAAGCACACTTTATTTTTTTTCTATCTGCCCGTCTATTTGGAAGCTTCCTTTATATTCTTCCATCAAGATAACACTCTGCACTATGGTGAGCATAGAAACAGATATGAAAATTGAACTGGCTTCTAGTAGCCAAATACCAGAGGGGTATGCAAATATGCAAAAATGCTACCTCACTTTTATAGAATTTGAAAAAAAAACAGCCTTTTTAAACTCTTAAAATACTTGGATAAAAACATACCATTACACATTTATCATCATTGTTTATTATGCTTAGTCACCACTCTGTAGTGCTTGTTCGAACAGTTATTTACAAATGAATGAAGCGTACAAACCATGTAGAATACTTAACAATATTGAAGTATATGCTTAAGTATTATCAAGATAATAAGTTTTATTATTGTACTACAACCTTATGCAGTTTACCCAAATTAAAAATTAATAAAGAAATCCTCAAATCAAAGCAAAGTGGAGTCTTGATTTGACCAAGTCAAGCACATGTTTGTGAAAGATATTTCTAAGCATTTTATGCTTGGATGCCATTACATTTTTAAAATCTGGCTTGTAATTTTTTGTTATTGTTTATATAAATACAGTTTTGTGCTGTTGACCTTAGATGCAGCAAATTCCTAAATTCACTTACTATTCTCGTATCACTAGAAGATTCTTTGAGGATTTTGCAGATGCCTTATTAGAAGAAAGATGGTTTTAGAGCTTTCTCCCCTTCCCCTCCCCCATCCCTGGTCTTTTCCCTTTCTCTCCCCTTTCTTCATCTCCTCGTTCCCTTTTCCTCATTCTTTTCTTTCTTCCCCTCCCCTCTGCCCCTTCTCCTCTCCTTTCTCCTTAACCCCTTCTGCAACTTGTCACTATTGAAATGTGTTTAATTGCATCTACTTTAAATTCTCTAAGACGCCGTTCATACAGTGACTGTTCACTCATGCTGACCACATGTTTATATCACCACGATGTTCTGGCGTTTGGTTTTGCCTCTGTCTGAAATCATTGTCTTTTGCCTTTTTGTTTATTTCAGAGTAGGATTTCTTGTGACATGTTTCCATCTTTTCCCTAGAAATGTCTTTATTCAGTCACGTTTTCACTGAATGTCAGGCTCTAGGATGGCGATGACTTAGGTCTATATTTTGAAGACACGACTCCACCCTCTTCTGACTTCCATCCTTTTAACTGAGAAGCCAGGTTCTGTTTCGCTGTAGATTTTTTGTTTGGAATGTGTTTTCTCTCTCACTGATTAATCTTTTTCTGTGTAGTTTTTAGCAGTTTTACTGCCTATAGATGTTTTACTCTATGTTAATTCTGATTTGGGTTTGTAGTTTTTCTTAAATGTTAGAATTCTCTCTCCCTTTCCTAGCAGGGGTTGTTGCACACGTATTAAAACCAGCCCCGTGTTCTTAGGTCCTTAGACCTTTCTCTGTAGTTTTGGTCACTTTTTTTCTTCATGCTTCAGTGCAGATATTTTCTTCTGACTTAGTTTTCAGTTCCCCATCACATCCGATCTACAGTGGAGAACATTTTGGGTTCTTAAAAGCAGCCACTAAAAACAGAGTTTTACATTTTCATTGACTGGTTGTAGAGTCTGATTCTCCAGCTAGTTACACTTTATTCCCTCTGGCTCTGCTCCATTCACCTTCTCAGGAGTTTTTCCCTCCATACGTTCCCTCCATACATTTCCCTCCATACATACACTTGGTTTAGGTCCCTTAGATTTAGTAGCTTTTGAGTGACAGCTGAACATTAGCCACAGCCAGCATCGAGGTGGTGAGGAGACGCTGAGTTCTTTTTCTCTGGAGCAGACTTCCTTTCACACCTTGGTGGAGCTGCAAGAGTGGAGAGACTGGATTGCTCTGTTTAAACTGACTCTAAACATGGAAAACGTTCTGTTTTTGTTTCACGCTTCTCCGTGGCAGCACATGGCAAATCTTTCCCAAAGAGGGCCAGTGAGCAGATATTTCAGGCTCTGTTGAAACACTTGTCTGCCCTCATATATATAACAATATATATGCCTATAAACAATATATAAATTAACGGAGCTGGCTGTGTCCCCGTAAACTTTGTTTACAACATCAAGCAGCTAGCTAGGTTGGTAGCTCTTCAGGCCTCTCACTCAAAACCCAGATGACTAAGAGTCCTTCTCCCTGAGGCTTTCTACAAGGCTTTGTGAGACTATTGATAGGTTCCCAGGCTTCTCTGTCCAGTGGCTACAACTTCTGAATCAGCAACTGCTTGGATAGAAAAGCAGCCAGGAACTCTGGGTCTCTGCTCTGCACTTACGCCATCCTTGTTCCCAGGTTGCTGCTGGGGGCTCTGATACGTTCACAGTTTATGTCATTTCTGGGCATAGAACTTTGTTCTTGTTCAACTGGTCTACCAGGTCCGGAAGCTGGTGAACATCTTTTGTGAAATTTGGATTTGTATCTGCCTTAAAAACAAAGGGGAAAATCATTTTTGTCTTTTAGATTTTATTTCTAAAATCTACTCGGAATCTCTTTGGTCACTCTCCACTTTTACCTGGTAGTTTCTACTAAATCTGTCCCAGTTTTTTCATGGTAAGATGATGCTTATAAACACACAAACAGAGAACAAAACCAGCTGGGCTTCCTGCTTTCCTTTTCTGTTTTCTTCTCCACATGGTAGGTAGCCGGAGTACAAGTCTGGCTTATAAAAATACAAAATGTAAATGAGACCACTACTCCTCCTATTTAGAACTCTGTAGTGATCTCCCATTGTTCTTAGAACACAAATACAGACGGTAAGGTAGTTTTTTAGTACCTGCCTCTAACTCTTTGGCCTAATTTTTTTTTTAACATTTCCCACTAAAACCAGAGCAACAAATTAGTTGAAGAACCTCAGCCTGAAGTTGAGAGCCAGCCTATGAGACTATATACTTTGATAACTGTAAATTCTTCAAAGCTGTGTATGGTACTTGAGAGGCTAGGAACAGCCTTGGGTTAGCCAGGCCATCAGATAGTATAGCTGTGCACTGTGGGGTTGTACAATCATCCAGTTATGAAAAGAAGTAAATTAATATATAAAATCAGTAGCATGGCAAGTTGGAAGAATGTTCTCTGATCCCTTAAAGGGGATAGAATTGACAAAATTTTTGAATAGTTTGCCATTAATTTCTGTTTTGAAGTAATTTAAAGCCAAGGCTGTCCCCTTTTCTGTGTTTGTGTGGAGATGTGTTGTTCTCTCTTCCCAAACTCTGTGCCCTGGAGAGTAAGGACCAGTCCGGCCTTGGCCGGTACCTGCAGCATGAGGACGCTGATTTTCATTGTTCGTGTCTTGGCTGATGGAGAGAGAGCTCAAGAGCCTTTGTACCCATGCCTTTCAGGCAGCATCCTGTTCAAGTGGATGACCATGGATCCTGAACTCCCAGAGAAGCAGGAGGACATTCTCTCCATCCTGGAAGAACAGTTTCCCAACCTGCCTCCAAGAGATGACATCATCAGCGTGCTGCAGGAGACCCAGCTCAGTGCTCAGGGTGAGTGACTGGCCTAGCTCTGTCACTGCTTCCAGGAGGCGTGGCTTGCCTGTGGAGGATTATCAGGAGGTCAATCTGAGTGTGCTTGCACTCTTCCCTCTTTCTCCGTGCTTCTGGAGGGGTTTCTGGGTTTGTGCTGTCGGTCTGGAAGTGGGCTTATGCTGGAGCTCCTTGTCCAGGCTTCTGCCTGGGTATTTAGCTAACCCATGGGCTAATGCATTTGGTGTCTACACCTGTTGAATAAGTTCTGTTTTGAGAACATTGCTGGAGCAATGTCAAACACAATTGGGTTTCATCATTCTGATTTCATTTAGAATAAATGGAGAGAAGATGGCTAAGCCAATGAAATTGTTCCCTAAGTCTAGGCCTCCTTGGGACAATGGATTATCCTGATCTACCGTTGTTAGTAATAAACAGCCATGTTTCAGTCAGAGCTTAATCTGCATGAGGTTCTGGCAGTCTAACTTTGCAAGGATGACCTTCCTGAATCCTCATGACACCCCACTTTGCAGATGAGAACACTGAACCACAGACAGACTTCCTTGCTCTCCCAGCATCCAATAGACATAGCTGTGGCAAGTGAGCTGGGCGGGATCTAAACTCAGAAGGCCCTCCTTTAAGGAGAAAATACTAAATTACAAAGTTTTCTCCCTTACTTTGGAGTTCCCTAGGGGCAAAGTGGTTTAGCTGAGGAGTCTCTCAAGTGTGTGCTTTATCCAGCAAGTAAGCTCTGTAGGAGACCAGAGCTCACTAGGGAACTCTGGGAAAGAATTAAATCTGCACCTTAGGGTGGTCCCCTGTAGAGTACAGTGACAGATGGGTGCAGGCCACCCTGGCCCTAAGGCCTGGTGGTTAACTTTTTGGAATTTTGTGAGTTGGCTAATACTGGGTCAACAGTTTGAAATTAGTCAATGACTGTTTTAATACCACAGAAACAAAAAGAGTGCTATAAACTAGATTTAGTTGTTAAATCAGAAGACCACTGAAATAGAGTGAATCCTCCAAAGTAGGCCTTACTGGCCAGTAGAGTATGATGCTGGCCAAAATGAGATAAAAAGAAGTTAGGGATATTGGTGGGGCCGTGTTGACACCTGCCACATACACAGTTTCCTGTGCATGGGTGTGGGTGTATGCCTATGCACGGGTGCATGCCTATGCACGGGTGCACAGTGGTGTCTGTCTTCATTCATTCCCCGACCCACCCCAAGCTGCTGTTGTTACAGTGTACTCTAGAAATCAAAACAAGCCGCAGTTCACTCGGAGTCAAATGAGACTGTGGAGTAGCCATCTGTGTTTTCTCATGTTGATGTGGTGACAGTGTGCTCCATACTGGCAGGGTGGGCGGTACACTATCTTCATAAACATCCAGAAAGAATGCCTTCCATGACTTTATAGTGTATCTTTCAGTAGAGAAAGCCAGTTAAACATTAAGACATGCCCGTTCTTCTTTGCCTGTGGTAGATTTCATTAAAACACTTGGGTCGCCTGCTACAGTTCTGGAGTTCTCAACAGCATAGCCACTTTAGATTATTCCTGCCATCAAGTAAGGAATTCGATAACACCTACTGCCAGAGACTCTTACAAGGGCGGCCAGCTCAATTAAAATAGTTTTCATTTGTGTGGCACTATGCAATGTGGCTTGCTTGCCTGGAACTCTCTATATAGACCAGACTGGTCTCAAACTCCTAGAGATCTACCTGCCGGTGCCTCCCAAGTGCTGGAATTAGAGATGTTCAACACCACACCTGGCTCAATTATGGAAGTTTTATGAGCTACATTTATAATAGTATAATTTACATAAGATTATACTGGCAATTATATAATTATAGAGATCACCTAAATTTGGACCTTTGGGGCTATTACTTGGCTAGTTTGTATGGTAAGACTGTCCACTCCTTCCCTACCGGACCTGCTCTGGGCCTCTGGAGACTGACACCCAGGTGTGTCCTGTCAGGCTCCCTTGTCTCTGTCGGTCAATAGGAAGAACAGTGAGGGCAGAAGGAAGGACTCTAAGGCTGGGCATGCCTTTCCTGCTCCATTCTTGCTGTTTGTCAGGCTCTGGAGACACCTTTCTCCAGTCCTGGCTCCCTAGTCTTTGTTCTTTGCTGGTCTCTGGCTGCTCATCTTTCATTTTCTCCTTTATCCCGCCACCCCTCTGTAAGTGCTCTGCCACTAAGAACCTCCGTTTGCACCATGAGGGGTAAATTCTATTTCCCGCTGCATCTCACCTGATATAGATGCTGCCACAAACATGATTTTTGACTTAGTGTGTGTTTATTACAGGTAAAACTGACACTACAAAACACTGAGCTTGGTAGAATAAATTCTGTACATAACCCCTTGACATGTATTTTTTTAATGGATCCCAAGTATAGATTGTTTTTTCCTCTTGTTATCTACAGGTTTAAGTATTGAACAAACAATGTTGAAAGACCTAAAGGAGCTGTCAGATGGTGAAATAAAGGTGGCCGTCAGCACTGTGAACATGACCCTGGAGGTAAGGGCAGGGTCCTTTTCCAGCCAAAACAGATTTCACACAGTTGCTGTCTGAACACGGGGAGGACAACATCCTGCCGAGTGGGGCAGTTCTGTGTGAGTCAGGGAGAGGGTTTGCTCTGAGTGTCCGACTGGCCAGGAGGTTATTGTTGCCGTGGAAGCACTGTGTACGCCAGTGAAAACCCTTCACATGTGTCTGTGTTTAGTAGTGATTGTAACATACGTGATTAGGTTCACTTGCATGTTTTCTTTGTGCAAACAAGTTGTGGTTTGGCCTTTGTAAGCTGTTTGGTCACATGCCATTTTGATAATCGGTTATGACAACTCCAGTATTAAGAAGGAGCCTCAGCCCTCCAGTATGGTTAATGAATGACTTGGAATGTCTTTATATCTTTCCTTGGTAAATTACCTTTTGTCTACTTTGGGGGTTCCCAACGACTTGTATGTTAATCTTAATTAACCCAACTAATGGGAGCTATATTTTACAGAGGTGCATCTGTGCCTTTGTGGAAATATGTGTGTGTGTGTGTGTGTGTGTGTGTGTGTGTGTGTGTGTGTGTATATACACATGTATATTTTACTGTTGTATTTCCTCAGTCAGGCTACCCATCTTTGATTGGAGGCATGGAGTTCAGAAGTGTATGGAGATAAAATTTGCTAGATAGGAATGTCTTTAGACTGGTCTATTGCTATTTGTGTCTTCCTTGTGATGATGGTGACTGTCCCAGTGTGTCTATTTCTTGGGAATGGCTGGTATACATATTGGTGTCCACACTTTAGAAAAGCCAAGAGCCAACTAGGCCCTTTGCTCTGTGACCTCTCTGTGAATTCACCCCAGGGGATCAGCTTTGCAGTTCAGCTCACAGATGCACATGAGCAGCAGGGGCTGGCTGTCGTCAGTACCAGCAGCTAACACTTCCGAGCTGATAGCACTCCTTCTCAATATGTAGCTTGGTAGATCAATGCAACAGTTTCCACGGACTTTCAGATTGATAAATGCTCCGTCTAATTAGTTGTGGGTGTGAACCAATACAAGAAATGTGTGCAATTTGGGACGTAGTAACTAGATAATCACCTTCAATTAGAAATCTGCCTCGTGTCTAGAAACCCAAGTAAAACATGGATCTTGCAAGGGTCAGTAGCTCTGAGAATCATTTCTACTGGTTCAAGCCTTAGGGTTTTCTTTAGCTCCCCCTCCCCTGTCCCCCTTCATTTAATGGCATCTTATTAGGTTTTAAATGGCTTGTTTGGAATTCCTTTCTAAATTAACATAGAACATCTTGTAATTGCTCAGGGAACTGTCTGTAGTTAGTAAGTTATTTTAAGGCTATGAATATCATAGACTTACTGTAGTTTGAATGTACCTTTATCTATATTACAGCAGTATATAAATGACTTTGTCAAATATGTTAAACTACAAATGTTTATCAAGCAGAACCAGAGATAGAATGATTGTATAATCTTGACAGTAATTTCCATGGAGGTCCAGTAATTAATCAGGCAGTTAAGTATAATTCTGGAATCCCTGTGTGATTTTCTGGGAGGGGAGAGGACATTTATGTATATCGACAGGTACAGCTGAAGACCTCACCAGCTGAAAGCGAGCTGGGATGCTATTCACACCATGTCTGTATTTACATCAGAGTGAAGATGTTAAAGAGAGCTGGGAAACAGAGCAAGGACTCCTTCCTATATGCTGCAGCTCCCCTGAAGAGAAGATGCTCACTAATGCAGTGTGTCGGTTGAAGCCCCACACATAGTTAAAGGCAGACTTTATTTTCCCCGCTAAGGCATCCTGTCACACAGTGCTGTTTTCCCAACTCTATTTTGGAGGTAATTGGGGTTCAGCATTCCTTTCTGATTCTCAGCCACCTCACTTAAAAAACAAAGACCAGAATCCCCCAAACATTATTGTGTTTTAGAATAGCTGTTCAGTGCTTCTCTCCATCTGGGTATGTTCTCAAGGAGGCTCTTTGTTGTTCCCACAGCTTTCTAAATCAGGCTTGTTCTCCCAAGCAGGGTCACATTGGGTTGACACTTTTTCATGGCCCCCCGAAACTCTCTACTTCTTACCCCACCTCTGAGCTCTTATGCAATGCAGTCTCTATAACCAACCAACTGAGACTTCAATGTGTACTATGAATTCCAGTCAGTGTGAACGGGCTTAGTATATTTAGTTATAATTAGATGGTATTTTTATCTATTTGGGGGTGCTATTTTGACATGTCTTCAACTTTCGGGCACTTGTGGGCACATAGTAGGTGCTTAGTAAATACAAATATTCATTTGTGATTTCTTTGATATCTGATTTTTTTTTAATTTATTTACTATTAAACTGCTGAGGATCGAACCCAGGGCCTTGGGCTTCCTAGTTAAATTCTCTACCACTGCCTAGTTCTTGGGTTTTTTCTGTTTTTCTTTTCTTTTCCTTTCCTTTATTTCCTTCCTTCCTTCCTTCCTTTTTTTTTTTTTTTGATATAGTATCTCCCTATGTAGCTCAGGGTGGCCTTTAATTCACTTTCTTTGCCCCTTTTGAACCAGTTTCTTTCTATTATGACTGAAAGCTAACATCATTTTTTAAATGGCCTACATGTTCATATTCAGGGACATTACCACTTAATTCAGCAGCCTGCCTAAATACTGTGTGAGCAGTTTTGCCAACTAGTCAGCTGTGAAATCAGAAGAGGGCAATGGGATGCTCTGTAACATGTCAAGGAGAAGGGAAAAGCACTCCACACGTTTGATGGTCCTCTGTGTTGCTCTAAGTCCACCATTGTATATGACCTGGCCTTTGTTTGCCCAATGGACCAATTAATTTTGTTGGATGTAAATATTCAGAAATCCAAGAAGCTTTTCTCCTTGTAAAGTGGGCCATAGAGGGAGCCACAGGCATGGAAGGTAGAAAGCACTGATGTTGACAGAGAGATTCGGGTGTTCTACACGATAAGGAAAAAAGCTTGTAGATCCCCATTTGTCATTTTTGATGTAGATTTCTCACAAGTGATAACTGTAGCCTAAAATGTGTTAATATTAGTTGTGGGAAGAACTACTGTAAAAATCAAATGATTATAGTAACACAGTTTCAGAGCTTTGCTCAGCACACAAGGTTATAAATGAATGTGATTTTGAGGTGTAACAAGTAAAACCCTACCTGAAGCTGGGCAGCAGCGGCAACAACAGGCCTTTGCAGACAGAGCTGCTGGAAGCAAAGGCATTCAGTCCCTTCCCATTTCTTCCAAGGCATTTGAGTCTGACTGCAGCACGCACCTCTAAAGGAATGTGCCTCAAGGAGTGGCATCCAGTTCCTTGACTGACAATTGTTGAACTGATCCTTTGGGCCTTTTCCTTGGTTACTGACTTGCCCATCAGACGAAAATGTACGGACTTTAAAGCATGTGGTCAATTGGAACCAAAATTACCTTTATTCATTTGCTAGCAGAACCAGTAATGATTCTGTTTATTGGGTTCACTTATACCCCAGTAAAGCAGTACATTAAGATGCCTGTATCTTTCCATTCTAATAATGCGCTGCTGAGGTGAGTCACAGTAGTACTATAGTAATGGTTCCTTTGTCAACACCTCCTTAAGCATCTCCCTGAAGAGAGGTGTAGCACATTAGCATGGATACTTTGTGAGGACAAAGGTCAGGCTCTGGGGTGGGTGTTGCTTTTTATCAGTTGCACTAGGGTTTATTCACACACAGACAGACACATGCTGTAAGCAGTTGCTAGGGCTGATGTAACAGTGCTGTAAAGTCCACAGGCTACATGGTTCAAAAGACATTGATTATCTTATGGTTCTGGAAGCTCAAGGCCTCAGATCAAGATGCTTGCAGGATTAGTGCCTGATGAAGGTTGGGAGAATGAATGACATTCCTTGCCTTGTAGAAGCATCATCAAGACCCCTGGCTCTATCTTTATGTCATCTGCCCATGGTGTGGGGCTCTGTGTCCTGACTCTCCCTGTTCAGCTTTAAAGACATAAGTCCCAATGGATCAGACCCCACCTGACAACTTCATTTAACTTATATCTCTAACAGTCCTGTTTCCAAATAAACCCACATTCCAAGTGTTTCCAGTTAGGATTTTGACATACAGGTTTCAGGGGGACATTCACTGTGATGAGATCTCTGAGAAAGCTTGAGATAAGAAAACTTACAGTAGGCTTGTCTATGCATGGACCTGTTGCTGCCGTATGTAAATCAGCTTACTGTAAATGAGAAGCACTGGCTATCACAACTCCTAAAATTTAACCCACATTTACAGCTAGTGTTCTGGATCATTCTTCTACAGAGCTGGGAGCTGGGGGAGTCCTCCTGACCAGAGCTCTACCATTTGAAACCCCAGGGGTGGGGGTGGGGGTGGAGCTCCAGGGCTGCATTCTCCTGGAGTGACTCAGGGCACTGACTCATCCTGTCCTGCACAGAGATCGCTGCCCACAAGGTGCCCTGGAACACAGCAGAGGGGAAAAACACCAGCACATTCTGTTAGCAGCCACAGACAGCACAGACCAGAAGAAACACCATGAGCATTGCTCCAAGAGAATATTTATTCCAGTCTGTGATTGTAAACGCCCATCATAACCGGTGACTGAAGGCTGAGCACCTCTTTAGACACCAATGATGGCATCTCATTGTTTGAGCACAGATACAGATTTTTTTTTAAGTCAAGATGAAAGACCTGCTTTATTTTGTAATAAAATGTGTAGTTTCATTTAGGGAAACATTTTTTGACTAGCATATTTTTTGAAATGTTAATAAATACTGAAGTGTTTTTGAAAAAAAAATGACTTTTCAAAGCCTGGATAAGCCCTTCCAGGTCCTGTTGAATGAAAAAAAAGGAAAGGAAAGGACATGACTGCTCCTAGGTATGGTGGAGGAGAAAGTTTAATATAGATAAAAGGGAGAGCATAGCCAGAGGCAGGGACACCTGGAAGAGTCTAGAGTGGACATGGCCAGGCTGAGCTGGGCCATGTGGGAGAGGGAGAGGGGAAGGGAGAGAAGAGAGAGGGAAATCAGGTGCAGCAGCTGGGAGGCCAAAGGTCCGAAAGGGAAGGGGTAGGTAACCAAACTGTCTAGATTATATAGGAAAGAGCCTTTGGGGAAGGACAGTTCATCCCCTGTACTGGAGAGTTCAAGGTAGAGGGCAGAGTGTGCCAGCCATACCCTGTAACAGATAGGGAGGACTGAGGGATGCTGGGAGAACCTAGGGGCCAGGACTGCTTTGCTATATTAAATAGGCACCTCAGCTGTTCGTCCCAGGTTTGAAATTTAACACCTATCGTGCTGTCATTTGTAGAAGTTATTATTTTGGGTGGTTTGTTTCTAGGGATCAAACCCAGGGCCTCCCATATGTCAGGCATAGGCTCTCCTCCTAAGCCACATCCCGAGCACTTCCGGGTTCTAAATGCTGAGTGTTTCCATTTCCTTCTGAGTCCGGGTCAGCTTGTGTAAAGGATGGCGCATGGTGATGCATGATCAGTGTGCACCAGACACTGCAACGAGAATGTCCAAGCATGACTCCAACCCTCCTGGAACCCCAAGGGACAAAGGTGCTATGGTAGGTCCCTGTTCTGATGGAAGTGGCTCCAGCATCTGCAGCAGACAAGCCTGAACCTTGAGGCTCACCGCAGAGCTGTCTGGTTTTCCTCATGCAGCAATCCCATTTGATGCTTGGGTTGAGTGCCTGGAGGGGATTCGGAAGCTATTTTCAACATACAGCTCCCAGCTTCTCCTGGAAGGACATTTCTCATCCTGTTCCACAAAGGGGAAAGAACCTTGAGGACCCAGGGAGGAAGGTTTTAGGAATCCTATCAGAGCAGAAAGACAGTGGCCTCGGCAGAAGTCCATCCCAGCGTGGGTGACAGCTCACGGAAGCCAGGAACCTGGTGCACACTGCACAGTCAACAGGTTGAAGAGCCCCCTTCCCGGGTAGCTCAGTTGCTCTCAGCCTCCTTTTTTAACAGCTTGATTCTAGAACTCAAAATCACGCATGATTCCACTCCCTTGCTGCAACACAGCGTTTCCAAATCAGTGTATGAAATGAAGAGCGGCCTGCTCAGCCAACATATTTAATGATGGGGGTTTCTCTTTATCAAAACAAAACAGGATGGCTCTTGAACATTGGGAGTAACTCTGAACAACAAAACGCTGTGTATTTGAGGTGTTTGAATTTCACAGTTATTATGCTGAAGAATTCCAGGGGGGCTTGAAGCAAACGAGAAAATGGCTGGATGACTGTCAGGGAGGGATTTTAAGAATCAGCTTGTATGAGGCACAGGAAGTGTAGATTGCAAGTTGAAATCATTTTCAAGCCAATAATTCATAGCTTCCTGAGCACTGTGGCAGAATGAAGAGATGGAAACCAGACCTGGAAACATGGGCCTTTGTTCCCACTGTGGAATGAGCCATTCTTTACAGTGGCAAGAACCTGGAGAGAGGATCAGAGTGATCTAGTTAAAGAATTAAGCAGCTGAAGATTGTGGAATTTTAAGATCTTTGCAACCTGTATGTAGGCACTTTCTGACAATGGCCAAAAATACATCACCGTCACTGTGATGAAATACCTTAGATTAATCAACTTATAGGGAAGAAAGGTTTGCTTTGGCTCATGGTACCAAGGGTTTCAGTCCATGGTGGCTTTGAGTCTGTGGTGATACAATACATCATGGCAGGACATTTGCTGGAGGAAGCTGCTCACCTCAAGGAGGCCAAGAAGCAAAAAGAGAAGCAGGAGGAAGCTGGAGGTTCAATATCCCCTTTGAGGCCTCTTCCCTAGCTGCCTAAATTTCCTCTGCTATGCCCAGCCTCCATCATCTCCCAGCAGTATCACAGGTTGGGAACCAGGCCTTTAGCACATGGGCCTTTGATTCAAACTACAGTGTAGCTAAAAGTCTGCAAAATTGTGCTTACTTAAAAATGAAATGGAATGGAATTTTTATGTTGTTTCTCCAACTAAACTCAACTTGGGGGTAATGTATCTCTCCACTGATGACTTTCCTTTATTTTATCTATTAGTCAATTTCAAAAGGACCTTCATGATTCATAAAACACATTCTATCTAGTTCTCCTCTGTAAATGGATTTCCCTAAATGGCACCAAATCCTGTTTTATATTTCCTAGCTATCATTTTGCTTGCTATGATCTTAATATTTGCATCTCTCCAAGATTGATACTGAAACTTAATTCTTAACAGTAGTGTTAAGAAGTGAAAGCTTTAGGAGATGATTAGGTTAAATTAGATAATTTTCATAATGGCTGTTTCTAATTTGCAAATAATGGGTTTGCATATTTTCTGAAATTTGACAGTCATCCCTTGCTACCCCTTATAATGTGGTACCAGCACTCTACTGGGGCTCTGATCCCTGATGTGAGGGGTGGGGGCATGGCACACAGTGGGCAAGCCTGTGAACTTGCTTCTGGTACCCAGTGCTGGGTCATTGAGTGCGAACTTTCTTTTCTAAAAAATGTTCTGTTTCTTATCAACCCTGTGCCCACGGAGAATGTTAACATATAATCTACGTGTTGTGGATATGAGCATAAGGCCACTAGACCTTAAGAGGGTGCTTGTCATACACATGGAGAAAAGTACATCCCTTCATGAGATACTGGAGCTGAAGTGCTGGTTCCTTTTTTTCTTTCTTTTCTCCTTCCTTCCTTCCTTCCTTCCTTCCTTCCTTCCTTCCTTCCTTCCTTCCTTCCTCCCTTCCTTCCTTCCTTTCCTTTTAAAGTAAAACAATAAATAATTTTTTAATAATCAAAGAAAAGATAGAAACTTAACTTATGATCATAGTTTACTTAGCTAGTTCCATGCACTTTGTATTTTCAGTTGTTAATGATTTTAGTTTGGATTCAGAGTCTGGTCATCTTTAAAGTCCCAGGTAGCGTTAATAATTGGTCTGTAACCTTTCCCAATTTTAGCCAAACACCACAGCTGTGGCTACCTCACAGGCTGCTGGGAAGGTACCCAGGCTGAAGAAGCCCTGTTTCCTCCACATTTTGCTCCCTTCTCTGTAGGTGAAGACGTAGAACCGCGGGGACGCAATGCCTCTGGGACTGTGAACTTTTCTCGTGAGATTTCACGGCGATAGCCTGTGCCAGTGAGGGCTCATGACCCCTTTGAGCTGTATCCTGGGTTTTCTGTCACTTTGACAGCTCCTGTCTTTCCTCCTCAGAGTAGGGTCTGCACAGTGTTCCTTTTCCTGTGCCTCCACCAGCTCCTTCCTGAGACATCGCCATAGGAGACTATTGTCATCCTAGCCATCCCGTAAGATGACAAAGAAACCAGAAACAACCAAGTGAGTTCATTCATTCTCTGCTTTAGCACTGAGGGAATTAAGAAACCGCACCACCCCAAATCTATTGTGACAGTTTGAAGTTTCTTCTTAGCTAAGGATCTAATTCTCTTCTGCACACTTCCTCAGAGAAAGGAACCCCTCAGGCCATGATGCTATGTCGGGATGGCTGCTCTTTTGCTCTGTAAATACATTTTTTAAGTGTACTGTAATGTCATTTTGATGGCTTAATTTCTGAAAGGATTTGGCTAATTGCCTTTTTAGGAATGTACGCAGACCAGTTTGAGCTGCCCTGAGTTACTTTTAATAGCAGCTGTTGCTTACCTTTCCTCTAGTTTGTCTTCCCTGTCACCTGCCTTCAGAATTCTTTTGCTGACTTGGGGACCTGACCTTGGTTTAAATTAATTTGCCTGTAACTTTCCAGGGAAGCACTTGCAATGTTTTAATGGTTAATTACTACATTGTATCAACTTGTCATGGAAAAGCAGGTTGCCAAGCTGAAGGTAATTTGTTCCCCCTCTTGTGACAGCCGGGCGGTGGTGGCACATGCCTTTAATCCCAGCACGTGGGAGACGGAGGCTGGTGGATTCTCTGAGTTCGAGGCCAGCCTGGTCTACATAGTGAGTTCCAGGACAGCCAGGACTCTACAGAGAATCCTGTCTTGAAAAACCCAAACCCAAACCAAAACCAAAACAATACAATAAGGAATGCCTTTGAGCTAGAGGTCCTTCAGCCCTCTGTGCAAATACAGACCGGATGTCTAAGTAACTAGACTGTTTTTGGCACACGCACTAAAAAGAAATCTTTTTTTGAAACAGGGAGGGTCAAACAAAGGAGTATACTTTTACAGAGTAGACCTTGTGCTGATCTTAATCCAGTGATTGCCAAGGGTGCTGTTCTGGCCGCATCAAGAGCATACTGCGGGCCAGTGGTGCCGCCTAGTGGTAGAGAAGGGAAAACAGGTTGTGATGCTGGAAGCAGTTACCAGTATTCCTTCATTCTGTCTATCAACTCTCTTGAAATGCCAACACTCATTTTCGGGTACCTTCTCCCGTCTCACCCTATGCTTTAAAACCTTTTATTAATAAAATCCAGCTATGCTTCATATTGGAAAAAAGAATACTTATATTCATACCATGCATTCCACACCTAGAAAACAAATACAATAAAATATATCCAACATGCCTTGAATGTTACCTACAAGTGTTGGGTTGTGTGTGCCACATTTTGTTTTCTCATTGGACTCCCCAAAGCCAAGCTTTGAAATAAATAAGTCCACAATACCAGGGGTTTTTTTTTTAACTCTGTTCTAAAGACTCTTCTAAAAGTGGTTTCTGATGTTAAACACCGTGGCTATCTTTTGCCTTGCAACATTTTAGCCTAATGTTCTTTTTATGATACCGTCATGAAATCTAGTTTAAATTTCTTTACAAATTCTCATGCCAGGCATACCTTATTTCTCTGGACTTGAAATTGCTTTCTTTTTATGCCAAGCCTGAAGTGAAACAATCATTTTCTGTCTACTTAAGAGGCTCTCAAACCACATTGTGTCCACCAGTGGTCCATCTCAGCCTACAGCCCAGCAACTGGCTGGTGCATCATTGGGCTGGAATGCACACACATACTTTATTCATTCATTTACTCACCCCTCAACATAGACATTTATTCATGAAACATTAGTTGTGTAGTTACTATGTGCCTGAAGTACAGGTTTGATCCTGTTATGCACTGGTCTCTGTTCTCTTGTGTTGATAAATGGTTGCTCATTCTCAGTGGTGCAAATCATTAAATATGAATACCAGAGAAACACAGAGTCTGATTTGGGAGAGAATCACGCAGTGGAAAAGGTGCCCCTATAAAAGGCATTTAGAAGTTGGTGTATAAATGAGACTGGGAGCAGGTGGTGGAAAGCAAAGGTCTTCTAGTGTTCTATCTAGGGCAGCGGTTCTCAACTTTCCTAATGGTGAGACCCTTTAATACAGCTCCTCACGTTGTGGTGACCCCCAGCCATAAGATTACGTTCGTTGCTACTTCATAACTGTAATTTTTCTACTGTAATAAATCATAATGTAGATATCTGATATTTCCAATGCTCTTAGGTCCAACCCTTGTGAAAGGGTCATCTGACCCCTGTGAAAGGGTCATCCGACCCCTGTGAAAGGGTCATTCGACCCCTGAGTTGAGAACCGCTCATCTAGATGAGGGAAAACACATGTGCCACAGTTAGATGAGAGAGCATGGTGCTCAGTTCTGAGTTAGACACCTGGGGGAAATGGCCTCTCCTCATGCTTGGATCCACTTTAGACTTTGCTCTGGACAGGCTGCTGGGTTGATTCTTGCTGTACAACCCTCAAGAAGAATGAAGACAGGAGGATGACAGACAGGGAGACGTGTAGCAAGCACATGATTAGGAAACCAGAAGGTAGCTAGAGAAACGACTGCACACCACGGGCTGTCTAGCAAGACTGGGGGACCCAGCACTGGTAAAATATTGTGCCGACTCCTCCCTTTCTCCACTAGGGAAAAGTCTGAAGTGTTTCTACAGATCCAGAGTGTACCCATGCTATAACATGGGATCCAGAAAATAGAGATGATTTCAGACTTCCCAGGGTAGAGAAGGTGGGCTGGGGTGAAAGGAGCAGAAGTGATAGCTGGTGACAGAAGAGCTGGGAAGGTGGCCAAGGGGAGCAAAGTCAGACCAAGGTCAGACTGTGAGGCTGAGGTGCAGAGAGCTGGGAGTGGCAGAAACAGGACCCAGAGAGCCTAGGTCCTGCGTTGTAGTTCACATCCTTAGCTGCCACCCAGAGGCAGATCCAGGGCACTGGAAAGGCTTAGGAAGACTCTTCACGCAGTCGTTCTCACCCAGCACCAGAATGGGATACTATGAAGCATGAAGTCACACTGAATCAGCCAGGGGTTTCAAACGCTGAAACCAAATAACAGCTCTTCATGGACACAGAGGATATATAAGCACCACATGCTTCCTTAGATTAGAAATGGTGTGATGGAGAAGGCAACGGACATCAGTATGTAGTGTGTCTTGTGTATAAGACGGGAACTTATTAGTGCTTTCTTTGGAGGGTTATTCTGAGGACTAAGTTAACAGTAGCCAGTATTTAGAATGGTCTGGCATATGTAAGTGCTTCCTAAACATAATAATAAATTATGTAAAGCAATCATGGATCCATCTATTCTGATAACTATTCCATCACTAACAAAGTATCAGTGAACCTGAAACTATTTTTTTCAAATGAAAACTGAAGAAATATCAGAATTGTTGCTTATTTTGACCAAAAATTTTAAGTTATGTGTATGTACATTGTATGTGTATATAGCCCAGAAGCTGATGTTGGGTGACTTCCTCGGTCAATCTCCACCATATTTCACTTACTTATATTTTTGAGACAGGGTCTCTCACTGAACCTGGATTTCACTGATTCTGCTAGGCTGTCTGGAGAGTAAGCTTCAGGAATCCACCTGCCTCTACCTGATTACAGAAGTTATGTTGCCAATGTAACCGTGGAAGCTGGCCACCCTGTGATTGATTGGCAGTTCTCTGCATTTTGACCAGTTGTGGTTTTCTGTGATGGTCTCTGTCTGCTGTAAGGAGAAGCAAGCTTCTTTGATGAAGAGTGAGAGCAGCACTTACCTGTGGGTATAAGCATAAGCATTTTGACTGCACTTAGGAATTGTACTGATCCAGTAAAGGGTCAGTAGAAGGTTGTCCTCAAAGAGCATAACCTCACTAGCCCTGGGCAGTTGGCTAGGTTCCCAGTACCAGGAATTTCTTCCCTCCTTCCAGTGGCCTTAAGTCCAATTCGACAGCTGTTGGTTACTGCTAAGACACGAGTGCCACTGTTGCACCTTTAGGGATATCTTGCTGTGCTGTTGGTCACTGCGGTTATTGGCGTCTCATCTGGGTAGGACTATTGATGGCTTCCTCTTTTGTCAGTTAGAAGAGCACCTGCTGGCACTGTAAAAGCTAGTTTGCAGGGAGGAGGCTTTCAGATTCTGACAGCTTTTTATGGCATTGGCTATTCAAATTGTTTGGTGAGTGATTAAACCGAAACAGTGAGGGAAAGTGAATGACCTCAAATCACAGGATAAATTTCCAACCCGAGAATCTGACTCTGAAGGCCCATCATTCCTCATTGTTCTGTGTTGGGTCACAGTGGGAAACCAGTTGTTCTGTGGAAGGTTGTCTAAGCTATATTCAACTGCCTAGATGAATTAGCTGGCTGTGGACACAACACAATAGTTCTGGTCAATGTGACAACAACAGCAACGGAGGCTCTTCTTTGTTTCCTCTTCCTCATGACTAACAGTAGAGTGTTTCTCATGATTTCTTGGGTCCTGGCTGAGCTCAGTCATGTGGCTGCCATCAGAGTGTAAGGTGTGGCTAGGACCAGCTGTCCTCACTCATGAGGCTGTGGCTTCATCGGGCAGACTATAGTGAATTTGGGTAACGGTCCTTCTCTCCATGTGGTCTTCCATCCATGCATCTTCATATGAGACAAGAGCCCATCCCAGGTACTAGAAGCAAGAATGTTAGAGGTCGGGATCACAAGTCTTTTAAGATTATGCCTTGCTCTATCTACCAAAACATGTCATTGGTGCCACTTTAGACAAAATGAGATATCCCACCCAGGGATGAGAGAAGTTGGAAAATATCCATCAGAGCCTTCCAAGAAGCTTGGCTCTTTCTTAACTAGTTTTTCATGTGCACTGTCCTTGTCGTGAGGGAAATGACTTCCAGATCCTCTGAGGAGACCCAAATATTCAGATAGTCAAGTCAACTCACAGTGGGGTCGAATTTGCATGTAATCCCACCCATCCTTCCACATACATCAAATCTCTATAACACTTCATGAGCATCATGTCAGTGATTACTATACCACATTGTTTAGGGAATTAAGTGGACAAAATGTCTGAACATGTTCAGTTATTTTTCTCAGACATTTTAAACCCAGGGTATTTAATCCATGGATCTGGAACTCAGATTCAGAAAGCTGGTAGTAGCTGTACCTTTTAGATGTGTTAGTTGCCTAGGGTTTTGTCCAGACAAATACTGTCCTGTTAAATGTTCTTGAGCTAACTGGGAGGTCCCTATTGCCTGGCACACTGGGGGAGAACAGTGATGAAGCCAAGAGCTTCTTGCTTTTTGACCAATCCATTTGGTAAGTCTTTGCCTTGGAGATGTAACTGGGGCTCCGAGACTCCAGTCCTCTTTGCAGGCTCTCAAATATCCATTAGCGTAGAGGGTTTTAATGACCACTTTGAAAAATACCAATAAGCTTTCCTTTGATTTATGGAGATCGTAATGATGGGAAATGATGGAGGAGGAGAAGAAGAAGAAGAAGAAGAAGAAGAAGAAGAAGAAGAAGAAGAAGAAGAAGAAGAAGAAGAAGAAGATACTTGAGAGGTCAGGTTACATGTATCCATGCCAGGCTGAGAAGCAATAGGAAACTGGAGGGGTTCATATTTATTTATAGTGTCATAGAATTTAAGCTTTAAAAATATAATGTTGACATCCTTGGTCCTACTCAGAATAAATGATCCAAGCAATTAGGATAATTTCAGGAAAGCCAATGAGGTGAGTCAGTTATTAGGTGCAGGCATGGTGAGGGAACTGAGGGAAATGTAGTACAAATCCTAATTGGTCTTATTAATAAAAACCAGGTATCAGATATCAGGATGAAAGCTGAAAGATCAGAGAAGCAGAGCAGCCAGCCACTAGTTCTCAGCTCTACAAAATCCTCAGCCTGAAAGGACACTGAGCTCTTGTCTCCTCCCTCCTTATATTCCTCTCTCCACTCAACCATATCACTTCCTGTCTCCACCTCCCTAGTGCTGGGGAGATCCCAAGGGCTGGGATCAAAGGTGTGTGCCACCACTGCCTGGCTCTGTTTCTCTTTTAGACTGGATCAATCTTGTGTAGCCCAGGGTAGCCTTGAACACACAGATCTCCATCTGCCTCTGCCTCCCGAGTGATGGGATTAAATGTATGTGCCACCACTGTCTGGCCTCTATGGCTAACTAGTGGCTTAGCTCTGCACTCTGATCTTCAGGCAAGCTTTATTTATTAGATCACAAGCAAAGTATAACTACAAGGAAAGACAGATGTTTTCCAAGGGTTGCCACTGTTAGGCTAAAAGGAAGAGAGAAGTGCCCAGAACCTTGGAGAATATGGTTGAAAGAGAGTGGCCTCAAGAGATTTTGACAATGAAATGGCCAAGTTCTCTCCAACATCTCCTGATGTGGTCTACTGGATGAAGCACCCAAGAGTTCAGAGTCTAGAAGAGGCTCTAGGTATCTTCTGTGGAACCTTTGTCTGTGGCAGGGAACAGGATGGAGGAAGATGGAGACAAGTTCTGCAGGACACGTGGGTAAGCACTTGCCAAGAGACCTTTAGTCCAGGGCTTCAGAGGAAGGCCTATCACCCTTGCCACCATGGTGTGTGAAAGCAGAGCTCTTATTCCAGTTCTTGTTGCCATAACTGAGTGCCATAAACTGCACAATTTTGAGAGGAGATTAATTCAGATCTCAGTCCTGGAGGCCGAAAAGCAGATCACCTATCACCAACTTCCAGACTACACTGAGGAGAGTTAGTTCCCCTTTCCATACAGGCATCAAAAACATGGAGCAGTGAATATAGGAGACAGAGCAGAAAGGGCTTTTATAATGAAGCCATTTGAGCTAACCTGTCAATCCAGGAGTGGGTTAGTCTCCATGTCCTAATCATCTACAAAGGTTCCAGCTGGGTCAACCTCAAATCGTAGCACAAGGATACAAACTTCAGAGAAAGTATATGGCTTTAAACTTTCACTATCTTAAAGGGAAGAGAATGATTGAAATGTGGTAATAAAAGAGAGAAGATGTAGTAGAACATGTGAGTCTCATATTGTAGTTGAACTTTCTTTTGGAACTGCCAGCCCCCAAATAATGACACAGAGACTTCTTATTAAGTATGGATTCTTGGCCTTAGCTTAGGCTTCTCCCAACAGCTCCTATAACTTAAATTAACTCATTTCTATTAATCTATAATCTGCCATGTGTCTTGTTACCTTTCTTCCATAATGTATGTCTGCCTCCTTCTACATCTTGCTGGCAAAATCCGTCTCTCTTCTTCCCAGAGTTCCTCTCTCTCCTGGAAATCCCGCCTATCCTGTCCTGCCTAGCTATTGGCCATTCAGCTCTTTATTAAACCAATCAGATGCCTTGGGCAGAGACTCACCTTCACAGTGTACAAAACGACACCACATGAGTCCTACAACACCATATGAGTAAAGGGAAGGGATGCCAATCTAAAGAGTGAAAAATATGCTGACCATTTGGGTTGCAGTGAGTTCTAGAATGCCCATCTGCGGTAAGCCTTTAGACTAAGAAAATGGTTGGAATGGACACAGGAATCTGTGGTAGGCCAGATGCAGGCCATGTGGGAGTGACAGCATTTTCCTTAGATCTTATCCAAGAGACTGACTTTAAAGTGGAAGCTGAGCAGATCTCAGCTGAGAGAGGAGAGGAAGCGCCATCTCCATGACTGCAGGAAAAAGGAATGGGAATTCATTGCAACTTCCTAGGTACAAAGAGATGGGAGGTGTTTGATTGTAACAGGGAAGTGGATGGTCATTTATTGCAATATCTAGGGGCACAGGCCCCTCGGGTCACATGAGACACAGGAAACTCTAGCATGTGCAACCTCCATAAAGTAAGAACTTCACCAGCCTCTTTCTTCAACTCCCTTTCTTTGCTTCATAACAGTGGTGTCCCAGACTATAGTTAGCTTGTTGATGAGGAACAGAAAGAGCCAGGAAAGAAGATATGAAGAGAAGGCCGTATTTCCCTCAACTAGCAATGAGCCTGCCTGGGAAGGGTTGAAGCATAACTATCCATGATTGCACCTGTGCCTGTGACATGGGGCTGGAAGTTTTGACCTCTAAGCCTCATGTTGTGAAATAATCACGAGGGCTATGTTAACTAAGAGCATCCAGAGAAATCACAGGGTTTAGTAGAAGTTTTTATGTAGAATCATGGCAAGAATTAGCTCTACGGCATGACCTCCAAATCCTGCTTGGTTTTCTTATGTATATATAGTAGTGTCTCTTACCTGAGGATGATACTTTTTATGACCCAGGATGCCCAGGGCACATATACTATATTTCCTATGCATACATACTCATAATAGCTTGATTTATAAATGAGATATAGTAAGAGACTGAGATCAATACCCAAATTGAACAATTACAGCAATATACTATAATAAAGGTTGCACAAATATAGCATTTTCTCTCAAAATATCTGTGTTTTTCAGACCATGATTGAGTGCAGGTTAGTGAAACTATAGAAGTAAAACCAGATACTGGAAGACAGACTGCTGTGTCCTTATAGACAAAGCAGGGCTCAGGAAGCCTGCCATGAGCCCAATAGACAAAGGGGGGAGCTCAGGAAGATTGCCATTTGCCCTGTAGACAAAGGGGGGCTTAGGAAGACTACTGCCATGTGCCCTAAAGATAAAGTGAGGCTCAGGAAGACTGCCATGTGCCCTATAGACAAAGGGGACTCAGGAAGACTGCCATGTGCCCTATAGACAAAGGGGCCTCCTTCTCTCTGTATGACGAAGAGGGTGGGCTTAGTCCTTCCCAGTTCCGCACATTCCTCTCTGTCAAGTGTTTGTTTCTGTGTGAATTCTTTCTTCTGATTCTGAATTTAGATGGAGACAGCACAGGGCCGGGAAGAAGCAACAATGTTTTTGTTTACTTCCTTTCTCCTGAGGCTCTCCAGATGGACACATTTTTGGTTGTGTGAAACTGCAATGAGGTGATTTGATGGCAAAGTGTGTCCTTATAAACTTGAATGCTTCAAACTCCCACAGTGCAAAGTTTTGAGGTACAAGAGAAAGGATCTTTTTGTTCTTTGAAAGCCAAAGAACACACTGTTAAAACTTGACAGTTACTAGTAATTTCTTTTTCAGACAGTTTTACTGTATGTGAAGCTTTGCCCTTGGCTTTTAATAGAGATTTATTTGCAAGCTTGAACTTTTGTTATCCATCCGTTGTTTGATTTTTTTTGTTGCGGTTGTTTTTGACACTGGCAAACTTTCTCCCATTTTGTATTCATGTCTGTGTCAGGCACAAAGACGGCCTATAAATTTGTTGTTGTTGTTAAAGAAGCAAGTAAACATGTTAACATATAATCTGCCAGTAATGGAATTGGAAACAAAAATCGCAGCGACTCACAACGCTGTTCGGAGATATCTTTGCGCTGCCTGTTGTGAGAAGTTAGGGTATGTAAAATAAATGATGTATGGAGCTGTAGGAAGGCGACTTTCCCAGATACCTTATGTGTAAGGAACATTAAACATAGGGCTCTCGTTTAGCAAATAAATAACCATTCATTTTGATGGCTGCATAGTCTGGACTTTCGTGCATATTTTTGCGAAGATAAGAAGAGGCCATTAGGGATTTAATATAAAATAAATCGCCAAGGGGTCTTCTTGTCGCCCAGACTTCCTGCCACATGCTGTGTTACTAATGTGCATAAATGGGCTTAAATGAATTTGTTATCTGTATTACATTTGCAGTATGTATATATTTATATATTATTTTTTAATTGTGTTTAAAAATAAAACATTAAATACATCATTTTGGAGAGTTGAGAACGTAGAATACGTAAATCAATCAGCTTCAATTAGTATTAAAAATGTCAGTATATTAGATTTGCCTGTGGGTGTATTTACCCCACAGAGTTTAATGTATTTTAGTTTGTCATCTATGAGGTAGCCATATGGTTAATTTGTCATCTTATAAGGATAGGAGGCTCCGACCCAAGTTCGATTAATGACATGACACTTATGCGCCTCCAAAAGAGCCCCATCTTCATTGTTTTATTGATGCCCTAGGTCAGATGCTGAGCCCTGCTTCAGCACAGCACGGGTGGCTTCCAGGAGCCCAGGAGCTTTGCCGATGTGGCTATGCTTTCTTTAGTTTCTCATACCACTATCAGAGCTACAGAATGCAGGTGGCAGGGAACTTCTGAATCATAGTAGACTGTCTGACAATATTGCATCCACTGGGTAGTTTCCTAAGAGTTTATCACTAGATGTGCTTTACATTGATAAATGAAAATTAATAAATTTTAATCTGATGAGACTGAAAAGATGGATATGTTCTTTGCATTCAAGTCTAGAATTATTCTAAGTGGTTTTGACAACATTTTTTAAGCTATAGTTATTCATCTTTAAAATGCATTGATGTTTGTCTAGTAAAGACGTTCTTATTAAAGAAACCATCAACTTAAGACATTAAAGATGTTGATTAGATCTTTTATTATTTTTATTAATAATCTGCTAAGGGATGTTGAAATGTTGTATCCATGTTACGTTTCCTAGATCTAT
Organism: Peromyscus nudipes; assembly: GCA_902168325.1. Lineage (NCBI taxonomy): Eukaryota > Metazoa > Chordata > Mammalia > Rodentia > Cricetidae > Peromyscus > Peromyscus nudipes. The sequence continues at coordinate 24,831 of CABHPH010132736.1, forward strand.
TTTCTATTCCTAGTACAATCTTTGGGGTAAATATACTCTTCCAATATTCCATGCTAATCAACTCTTTATGAAGCTATTATTTTCAAAGAGCAAAAACTTTCCAAAATTTCATGTGGCCCATCTTCTTTTTCAAGTTGTCTTAATGTAATACTCTTGTGTGTAGAATTCTCATACAACTAATATATGTATTAGATAAGTATTAGACCTTGGCTCATAGATCTCAATCATACTTGTTTCTGAACACAAATGAAACCATGTTTTAAAAGCAGCTACAAAAGCAGCCAAGTTAGTGGGCATGTGTGTGTAACCTCCCCATCTGACTAGTGTGGAAGTACTTATTATTTTGCCTTTGCTCTATCTGGCCAATTTGTCATTCTGGAGTTGTTATTCTTGCTTCTATCACAGCTTTCCTGGAGATGTTTACGGGGCATGGGCTTTAGCAGCAGGAGGTGTGTTTTGAAAAATGTTAAGTGTAAAATAGATCTTGTAATTTATTCATATGTTATTCAGTGTTTGTTTCCACCGCTTGACAGTGTATGCACACAATCCAGCATGTACAAAGAGTCTTAAATAGATGACGCCTGCGTGCTTCTGTCAATCCAAGAAACAGAGGGTCAGGCTTGCCATGGAGGCAAATCCTGCCCAGGACTGTGCTACTGAGTCTTCCTTTTCTGAAGCACGATATGGGAAGTTTTTAGCCTCACAGACATGAGTAGTCCAGTGCCCAAGCACAAAATAGCACTGGTGTGATGACGATTAAAGTTAAAAAAACAAAGAATTAAAAATAAATTTGGCTATTTAAATTTTCTGAATCTCATAAATGACATAAAATGAAGTGAAAGTTATTATTCACCACCCATAAATGACAATTAAAAATCACCTCATTTGCATTTTGCTTTTCTGTTTCCAAATAAATTATCAATCATGTCTTTGCTAGAGTGAAAGAGGGCCGGGCTGGGATTCTAAAGTTCCATAATGCCATGCTTTTGCAGTCAACATAGCTTCATATCCCAGATGAATGTTAGTCATATACGGGCCTAGGGAGAACACAGGCCCTGGAGAAGTGTTCCACCAACTCCTTTATGGTCATTCAGCTCTCTAAAATATTTTGTATGCTGTGTTACAGTCCTAATAAATTATAAACTGTGGTAAACAAGGTAGTGTCAATTTTAAAGTAATTGCAACTAAATTTTATGGTATGTATGAAAGTATCCAAAGTGATCAAGAGTTCTTTTGTTTGTCCCCCAACTGGATTAGGACGTTTCCTGGCTGGCCATCCTGGTTTAATATGCTCAGGAGTCAGAGTGTTTCAGTATTCTGATAAACACACACTCCTTTTCTGGGATGTGACTTGTCATCTCTTAGGTTTAGCTTGGAACAAATTACACTCCACCCCCTCCCCAAGCGCTTTCTGTATCTCATATCCTCCCCTGTTCAATGTTGTTTGCAGATCTATAGTTCTACTCTGTATGCCCAGTTATGACAAACATGAATTTTGCACATTGATCAAATTTTGTGTCCCATCTATGATTGCTCATGAATATTCACTGAAAATCACCAACCTTCCATTTTGTTCTCATTGCTCTATAAATAAAGTCCCCTTACTGTGATGACCTGTGTGAGCAAATCTACAAAATGAGGCTCAGGCAAGGTAGCATCACGGGTTGTTTTTCTCAGAGTCTCTCTAGGTCTTAGTCCTTGGGGGTCTCACCAGTTCCTGGATGTGGAAGAGTCAGAGAAAGCCAAATTCAATGAGAGAAAGATTTTATATCTAGCTACACCATTTATTTTAAGAGCCTTTACCTCTCAGAACTGTGGCCAGGCTACATGCTTAAGGATGCTCTTATAGCAATAGAAAGAATGTAGAAGGCTAAGTTGGTGTGGCTGATGGAGTTGCCCTGGAGTAGGTGTCAAAGAATATTTGGATGCAGAATATTTTAGCCTTTTCTCTTTATGCTAAGTTCTTCAAAACCAACTCTGTAAATTTCACAATTGTTTACCATGTTTAGAATAGCACTATTTAAATTGGAAGCAACCCAAGGAGCTATGAATAGATGAAAGAGTAAACATGATGTGGTATATGTATACAATAGAGTGGTGTCAGCCTTATAAAGTAAGGGATCTCTGGCATATACTACAAGGTGGATGAACCTTATGCTAGGTGAAGCAAGCTAATCACAGAGATATGGATACTGTATGCATCCACTTATATGTGGTATTTATGGTAGTCGAATTCCTGGAGCTAGAAACAAACGGTTTTGGGTTAAGTGAAGATAAAATGGGAGATTGTTATCTAATGGGTATTGAATTTCATTCTCTAGAGATTGATTACACATCAATGAACAGACTTAATGGAACCGAACTACATCAATGATTGAGTAGATTTATTAAACAAAAGAAGAATGCAGTTGTGGCAGTTTGAATGAGAATGCCCCCCAAAGGCTCATATGTTTGAATACTTGGCCCCCAAATAGTGGAACTGTTTGGGAAGGATGAGGAGACATGGCCTTGTTGGAGGACTTTTGTCACTAGGGGCAGGCTTTGAGGTTTCAAAAGACCATTCCCAGTCTCTCTCTGCCTCCCATTTGCTGATCATGATGTGAGCTCTTGGCTGTCCCTGCCACCATGCTTGTGCTCCACTGTCATGGACTCTAACCCTCTGAAACTGTAAGCCTAAATTTAATACTTTCTTTTTAAGTTGCTTTGGTAGTGGTGTCTTACCACAATGATAGAGAAGGAACTAAGACAGAAGTTGGTACCAAAGAGTGAGCTATTGCTGTGACAGACCTGAGTGTGCTGTTTTTTT
>CABHPH010132737.1:0-28740 GCA_902168325.1 Peromyscus nudipes
CTCTGGAGTTTGCTGCAGAGAGGCTGCAACAGAAAAATCTCAGACTTGCTCAGAGGGCTTGGGGGAAAAAATGAAAATCCAGCCCGCAGGGCAGTGACTAAGGCAGGAGCCCCTGAATGCAGCCCCAGCGTGTGCCAGTGGCTGCAAAGTCATAGGCAAGCAGCTTTTTCATGAATTCATGCCCCAATAGTTGGATGCCAGATGAAGTGTGATCTTACTTAGTCTTATCAATAAAAAACAGGAGTCAGATATTGGGGTAAAAGCTCAAAGATCAGAGAAGCAGAGGAGCAGCTACAATCATTTCCTACCTCTCAGAGTCCTCTGACTAAAAGGGCTGAGATTCTGTCTTTGCCCTCCTTATCACTTCCTCTCTCTGCCCAGCCTCATCACTTCCTGTCTCCTGTCTGTACAGACCTCCAGACCTCTATGGTTAACTAATGGCTAGCTCCACCCTCTAATCTCTAGGCAAATTTTATTTGTCAAAACACAAACAAAATATCACACAACACATAGGTGACTTATCAATCTGAGTCATTGACTGAATTCCATTGATCAACCTATGTGATTTTATGCAAATCTCATGAACTTTTTATTACTATATCTCTGTAGTACAGCTTGATATCAGGGATGGTGATACCTCTGGAAGTTCTTTTATTGTACAGGATTTTTTTGCTATCCTGGCTTATTTTGGCTTTATATATGAAGTTGAGTATTGTCTTTTCAAGATCTACAAAGAATTGTGTTGGAATTTTGATGGGGATTGCATTGAACCTGTAGATTATTTTTGGTAGGATAGCCATTTTTACTATGTTTATCCTACTTATCCCTGAGCATGGGAGATCTTTCCTTCTTCTGGTATCTTCTTCAATTTCTTTCTTCAAAGACCTGGTTTTTATCATATAAGTCTTTCATTTGCTTGGTGTGGTGGTTTGAAAAAAAAAAAAGGTCCTCAAAGAAAGTGGCACTATTAAGAAGTGTGGACTTGTTGGAGGAAGTGTGCCACTGTGGGGGTGGGCCTTGAGGTCTCTTTTGCTCAAGCTTACTTCAGTATGACTTCCAATTGACTTCCTGCTGCCTCTGGTCAAGATGTAGCCAGCACCATGTCTGCCTGAATGCTACCATGCTCCCCATCATGATGATAATGGACTGAACCTCTGAAACTTAAGCCACCATCTCAATCAAATGTTTTATTTGTAAGAGTTGCTGAGGTCATGGTGTCTTTTTACAGCAACACAAGCTCTAACTAAGACTATTGGTATGGGTATTGCTATGATTGGCATGACCATGTTTTTGTTTGGAGAAATTTGGACTTTGGTAATTTGGGTTAGGAAAGCAGTGGAATGTTTTAATCACTGCTTAATGGGCCATATTAGTAGGAGCATGGAAAACAGTGGTACTAAGAGTTATTTGAACTATGAGGGGCTCGCTCAAAAGGTTTCAGAAAAGAATTTTAGTATGCTACCTAGAGATCATTCTTGTGATATTTTGGTGAAGAAAGTAGCTGCTTTTTGTCCTGTTAGAAGAGTCTGCTTGAAGCTAAAGTGAACAGTTTTGGATTAATTCAGTTGGCAGAGGAAATCTCAAAACAGCCTAGTATAGACTCTGTTGGTAGCTACTAGTGTTAATTCTAATGAAGATATATAATGAAAAGGAACAAGCTGAGCAGGAAAAAAATATTTGAGGAGAAAAAGGGCACCAGAAAGCAAAATGGAGCTAAGTTCTTTATTCAAGGAGATAAACAGATTAAGAAATGGAATATAGGGAGTGGTGCCCTCAGAAAAAGATCCCACCCAGCTATGTTTCCGACTTGTGAAAAGGAACTAAAGAAAAGTTTAGAGTCAGGTATGCACATTCTTAATCCCAGCACTGGGAAGGCAGAGGCTGGTTGATCTCTGAGTTTGAGGCCAGTCTGGTCTACAGAGCTAATTCAGTGACAGTCAAGTTTAGACAGTGAAGGAAAATATAAAGCTGGTGATGATGTTATTAAACCAGGGGACCATGTTCCAGCTCATCAAGCAGCAGAACTTGGCAGCTTCAGCCATGTAATTCTGGCTTTAGAGTTAAGGATAAAAGAAATGGGTCATGGAATTTGCCTCTGTGCCTGGCATGCTGAGGCCAGGCATGTGGTAGAGGTGTCCATCCATGAATGGAGGCCTAGTAGAGGCCATTGTGTGAAGTTTTGAAGTGAAGCGAAGCCTGGATTGCCTTGGAGATCCCAATATGTTAGAGATGCCAGAGTTGTGAGATACCTGCCAAGGAGGACGGCTAATAGAAAGTGGAACCAACTCAAGAGAATGAAGTTTGTTGCAGTCAACGAAGCTGAAAGGAGTTGGAGATCTGAAGAGCATTTTGACATCAGACATGGAAATGCAGAGTTTGGAGTCTGTCCAGCTAGTTTCTGGTCTTGCTTTGGTTCAGTATTTCCTTACTATGCTTTTTTATTTTTATTTTTACAGGGGGAATTACAGTTAAGAGATTGCCATGTGTCTCAGAAGAGACTTTGGACTTTGAAACAAGTTTGAGACTGTTATACACTATGGGGACTTTTGAAATTGGACTGAATGCATTTTTTTGTATTATGATATGGCTACAAGCTTTTGGGGGCCAGGGAGCGAAAATGACCCCCAAAGGGAATGGCACTATTAGGAGGTGTGGCTTCACTGGAGGAAGTGTGTCACTGTTGAGGCAGGCTTTGAGGTCTCTTTTGCTCAAGCTTACCTCAGTGTGACTTCCTGTTGCCTTCTGTTCAAGATGTAGCCAGCGCAGTGTTTGCCTGCATACCAACATGCTCCCTGTCATGATGATAATGAACTGAACCTCTGAAATTTTAAGCCATGACCTCAATTAAATGTTTTCTTTGTAAGAGTTGCTGTGGTCATGGTGTCTCTCCACAGCAATTAAAAACCCAAACTAAGACACTTGACTAGAGCTACACCAAGATATTTTATATTATTTGTGGCTATTGTGAAGGGTGTTGTTTCCCTGGTTTCTTCTTTAGTCCATTTGTTATTTGTATGTAGTAGGGCTACTGATTTTTTTAGTTAATCTTGTATCTAGCCACTTTTCTGAAGGTGTGAATCAGCTGTAGGAGTTCCCTGCTGGAACTTTGGGGTTGCTCATGAATACTATCATATGATTTACAATAGCAATATTTTGAATTCTTCCTTTCCAATTTGTATCCCCTTGATCTCCTTTTGTTGTCTTATTGCTCTCGATAGAACTTCAAGTACTATATTGAATAAATAAGAAGAGAGTGGACAGCCTAGTCTTGTTCCTGATTTTAGTGGAATTGCTTTGAGTTTCTCTCCATTGCCGTTGGCTGTCGGCTTGCTGTATGTTGCCTTTATTATGTTTAGGTATGTTCCTTGTATTCCTGATCTCTCCAAGACTTTTATCATGAAGGGGTGCTGGATTTTGTCAAAGGCTTTTTCAGCATCTAATAAAATGATCATGTGGGTTTTTTTCCTTTTGGTTTGTTGATATGGTGGATTACATTGATGGATTTTCATATGTTGAGCCATCCCTGCATCTCTGGAATGAAGCCTACTTGATCATGGTGGATGATCTTTTTGATGTGTTCTTGGATTTGGTTTGCCATTATTTTATTGAGTATTTTTGCATCTGTGTTCATGAGGTAAATTGGTCTGTAATTTCCTTTCTTTGCTCAATCTTTGTGTGGTTTAAGTATCATAGTGACTGTGGCCTCATAAAATGAATTTGGCCTTGTTCCTTCTGTTTCTATGTTGTGGAATAATTTGAGGAGTATTTGTGGTAGCTCTTCTTTGAAAGTCTGGTAGAATTCTTTTCTAAAACCATCTGGCCTTGGCCTTTTTTGGTTGGGAGACTTTTAATGACTGCTTCTATTTCCTTAGGGTTTTTGGTCTATTTACTTTATTTACTTGATTTTGATTTAACTTTGATAAGTGTTACTCATTGAGAAAATTATCCATTTCTTTTAGATTTTCCAATTTTGAAGAGTACAGATTTTTGAAGTGTGACCTAATGATTCTCTGGATTTCCTCAGTGTCTATTGTTATGTCCCCATTTTCACTTCTGATTTTTAATTTGAGTATTCTCTCTGTGTCTTTTAATTAGTTTGGATAAGGGTTTGTCTGTCTTGCTAATTTTCTCAAAGAACCAACGTTTTATTTAATTGATTCTGCATATTGTTCTCTTTGTTTCTTGTAGATGTAATTCTAAACAGTCTTATTAAATAAGAAACACAGAGCCAAATACAGGGGTGAAAGCCGTAGAGATCAGAGCAATAATGATAGCCACCAAACTAACCTTAGCTCACGACACTGCCATCGCTTCCCAAGAGAGCCTCTTCCTGTCTAACCTGTGTCTTTATTGCCTTCCTGTTCTGCCTTCTCATTGACTCTTAACCCAGCCACCTCACTTCCTCATCACCGCCTGTCTATACAGACCTCCAGGTCTCTATGGTTGGTATTGGAATTAAAGGTGTGTGTCACCATGCTTGGCTGTGTCCTTGAATGCACAGAGATTCTGCCTGCCATGTGATCAAATTAAGGGCATGTGATACCACCGCTTGACTTCTGTTTATGGCTAGCTATGAACTCTGATCTCCAGGCAAACTTTATTTATTAACATACAAATAAAATATCACCACAGTTTCTATTTTATTGATTTCAACCTTCAGTTTGGTTATTTATTGTCCTCTACTCCTCTTGGGTACACTAGCTTCCTTTTGTTCTAGAGCTTTCAGGTATGCTGCTAAGTTGCTAGTATGAGATCTCTTGAATTTCCTTATGAAGGTGCTTCATGGTATGACCTTTCCTTTTAGCACTGCTTTCATTGTGTCCCATAGGCTTGGGTATCTTGTGCATTCATTTTCATTGAATTCTAGGAAGTCTTTAATTTCCTTCTTTATTTTGCCTTGATCCAGTAGTCATTCAGTAGATAGTTGTGCAGTTTCCATGTGTTTGTAGGTTTTCTGTTATTTTTTTTTAATTCAGCTTTACACTATGGTGTTCTGATAGGATGCAGGGGGTTAATTTCAATTTTCTTGTATCTGTTGAGACTTGTTTTGTGACCAAGTACGTGGTCAGTTTTGGAAAATGTCTGTGAGGTGCTGAGAAGAAAGTATATTCTTTTGTGTTTGGGTGAAATGTTCTGTAGATATCTGTTAGGGTCCATTTGGTTCACAACATCTGTTAACTGCATTATTTCTCTGTTTAGTTTATGACTGGATATTGAAATCTCCCACTATCAGTGTGTTAGGGTCAATGTGTGATTTGAGTTTTAGCAGTGTTTCCTTTACAAACATGGGGCCCCTTGAGTTTGGGGCATAGATGTTTAGAATTGAAAGATCATCTTAGTAGATTTTTCCTTTGATGAGTACAAAGTGTCCTTCCCCATCTCTTTTGATTAATTTTGTTTGGGAGTCTATTTGTTAGATACTAGAATGGCTACACCAGCTTGCTTCTTGGCTCCATTTGCTTAGAAAATCTTTTTCCATCCCTTTCTCTGAGATAATGTCTATCTTCGATATTGAGGTGTGTTTCTTCTATTCAGCAAAAGGTTGGATCCTCTTTTCACATCCATTCTATTAGTCTACATTCTTTTTGTTGGGGAATTGAGTCCATTGATAGTGAAAGATATCAATGACCAATGATTGTTAATTCCTATTATTTTGGTGGTGGTGGTGGTGGTGGTGTGTGTGTGTGTGTGTGTGTGTTTCCCTCCTTTTGATTTTGCTGCTGTGACATTATTTATTTCCTTTGTTTTCATGGATGTAATTAACCTCCTTAGGTTGGAGTTTTCCTTCTAGTACCTTCTATAGGACTGTATTTGTGTGTAGATATTGTTTAAATTTGACTTTATCATGGAATATCTTGTTTTCTCCATCTACGGTAATGGAACGTTTTCCTGGCTATAGTAGTTTGGACTTCATCTGTCATCTCTTTGAGTCTATAGGACTTCTGTCCAAGCCCTTCTGGCTTTTAGAGTCTCTGCTGAGAAGTCAGGTGTAATTCTAATAGGTCTGCCGTTATATGTTACTTCATCTTTTTCCCTCACAGCTTCTAATATTCTTTCTTTGTTCTGTATGTTTAACATTTTATTTATTATGTGGAGAGGGGACTTACTTTTTGGGTCCAATCTATTTGGTGTTCTGTAAGCTCCTTGTACCTTTGTAGGCATGTCCTTCTTTGGGTTGAGAATTTTTTTTCTGTAATTTTGTTGAATATATTTTCTGGACTTTTAGGCCCAGATTCTTCTTCTTCTATTTTTATTATTCTTAGGTTTAGTCTTTTCATAGTGTCCCATGTTTCCTGGGTATTTGTGTCGGGATTTTTTTAGATTTAACATTTCTTTGACCAATGTATCTATTTCTTATATCATATCTTCAATGCTTGAGACTCTCTCTTCCATCTCTTGTTCTCTATTGGTTATGCTTGAATCTGTAGTTCCTGTTCACTTACCTAGATTTTTCATTTCCAGAATTCCCTCAGTTTGTGTTTTCTTTATTGCTTCTATTTCCATTTTCAAGTCTTACTGGTTTTATTGTTTCTTTCAACTATTTCCTCCTCTTTGCTTTCATTTAGGAATTTATTCATTTCCTCCAATTTTTTGTTTGTCTTTTCTTCGATTTCTTTAAGAGATTTATTCATTTCCTTTTTGAGTACCTCTATTATCTTCAAAAAGTTGGTTTTAAGGTCATTTTCTTGTGCTTCAGCTGTGTTGAAATATTCAGGGCTTGCTGTACTAAGATAACTGGGTTCTGGTAGTGACATATTGCCTTGGCTGTTGTTGGTTGTATTCTTACACTGGCATCTAGGCATCTGGGTTTGGGTAATTATAGGTCTACATGCCGATTTCTGAGTTTGTTTTTGTTGGATGGGTGTTTTATCCCTTGATTTCTGTTTCCTCTCTGGTCTTCTGGCCAGGGTAGCCTGTGGTTTAGCAGAAGTTCTCTCCACCTGAATTGGGGGCTGGACTTCTGATGGCCAGGTGGCCTCTGGTTCATTAGGGGATTCTCTGCCAGAGCAGAGGTTCTGGTAGTGGGTGTAGCCTCTGGTGGAGCAGGGGGCTTCTGCCAGAGTTTCGGGTAGGTCAGGGTTTCTGTCAGTAGCTATGACCTCTGGTGGGACAGGGGCCTTCTGGAGGAGTTGTGGGTAGGTATAAGATGATGAGGTGAGTCGGGGACAGTCTGAGTGGGCACTGAGGAAGTGGGTACAGTCCATAGTCAGGGGGCTTACCTGGGCTTCTGACCTTCATGTGGCCTCTAGTGGAGCAGGGGCAGAGTTACCCTTCAGTGGGGCAAGAAATCCCCTAATAGACACCAGAGGGTAATAAATAAAAAGCCTAGTGCTAAGAATGGGTTATCTCTTTCAGAGTTGCTGGCCAATGAGGTCCCATAGATCTCCAAACAATTACAGGCTACTGCCAGTACTCTTGAACACCCCCCAAAATTTGATAGTAAGATCCTGTTCCTGAAAACACTACATAATTGGGTCATAGAACATAGGGAATTAAGCTGGTAGTCACTTGGAAACTTTATCCCTACTGGCTAGCTTTCACGGTGCTGGAAGGTGCTATGTATGCTATTGGAGGAGAAAAGTAATTACCAGTCTTACCCCACTTGGAACTGTGCAAGCTGCAATGACCAGCCTGTCAAGACACACCCACTGGTACAATAATGACATGAATGGAATGGGAGTAGCCAACCACTTCTGATTGGATAAATCCAACAAGGCCTGCTTCACACGGTGAAACTCGTATCTGGCACTGATATTAGAGCCAAGAACCTGTGGTGAGATAAGTACTAGGCCCTAGAGGAGAATCTACTACTCTTACTCTGCTAAATGAACATAGAATTAATCCAACCACTAATGACTTATCATTATACCCATAGATTAGTACATCTCTCAACCCTAATCAGGGAAGCTTCTGTTTGCTGTCCAGAGACCAAGATCAAGGTACAGAAAATAAGAGACTGGGGGGTGTTCAGCCTTAAGTGGAACATCTGTATTCCACCCCCTTCCCAGGGATCATTGCAGTAAAGGGGACAGAAAGATTATAAGACTCCTAGATGGTAGAAAACTACAAGGAAACTGTGTTTCAAACCCAAGAGAGCAGTTCTATATTTAAATCCACAGCAGTTGAAACAGTATGTACATGACCTGTGCAAGCCAAACAGAATTTCAGCATGGAGGACAGTTGGCCACTGAGTTTCACCCCTAACTGAGTAGTTATTAAGTCCATTTGATCCATGATGCCAAATAATTCAGATAACGCTGTTCATTTTCCATTGGGATCACCTGTCAATTGGTGAGAGTGGGGATCCTGATGCCTCTCACTACTATCATGCTGGGATTCATATGTAATTTGCTTGCCTTTAGTAGTGCTTGCTTTATGCAAATGGATGAGTCTGTGTATGGGGCATTTATGTTTAGAATACTAATGTCTTCTTGGAGGATTGATCTCTTACTCAATAGGAAATGACCATATTTTTCTTTTCTCTCTTGTTTTGTTTGAAGTCTGTCTTGTCAGATATTAGAACAGTGACACCCAATTGCTTCCTGGTCCATTTCCTTGAGAGAGACCTTTTCCCATCCTTTCACCGTAAGATACCATTTGCAATTTGTGGTGAGATATAATTTTTGGTGGCAGCAAAGAGATTGTTCCTGCTTTTTTATTCAATCTACTAGTGTATTTTGATGGGGGCATTTGGACTGTCAGTCCTCAGAGGTTCTTTTGAAAGTTCTGTATAGAGTCTTGACATTTTGTTGATTTTGTAGTGTTTAGTTTTTTCTGTCTCCCTTGTTGCTTAGTATTATTCTAGCATGGTTTATTCTTTCCTGTGGCCTTATGGATGGATCTGTTTCTCTCTTCAGAGTGAAGTATTCCTTTAAGTATCATCTGTAGAGCTAGCTTAGTGCTCATACATCCCTCTAGTCTATTTTTATCATGGAAAGTTTTTATTTGTCCTTCAATTGTGACAGACAGCTTTGCTGGGTATAGTAGTCTGGGCTGACAGTTACCTTTGAGAAATACATCATTCTAAGCCCTTGTGTCTTTTAAACTTTCAGCTGTGGGATCTGGTAGTGTGGACCTGCCTTTATGTTTGACTTAGTATTCTCTCTGGATGCTTTCAATATGTTTTCTTTGTAATGTCACAGGGAGGTTTTCTTTTAGTCTTGTCTCTTTGGTATCCTAAATGCCCCTGTGTCTGGATTGGTGTCTTTTTCCACAACTCTGGGAAAATTTGTTGCAATTGTTTTAAAAATATTTTCTGTGCCTTTAGAACTAGATTTTTCTTCTATGCCTACAACCTGTAAATTTGGTCTTTTCAGAATGCTTCATGTATTTTGGTATGCTCATTTGCACCTTCTTATTATTTTTCTTTGTCCCTATTAGATTGTTCCACTCCCTCTGTCTTATCTTCAAGCTCCAGATATTCTATCCTCTCCATGGTCCAATTTTTTTTATGACATGGTCTCTCTATGTAGCACTGGCTGTCCTGGAACTCGCTCTGTAGACCAGGCTGGCCTCAAACTCACTGAGATTCACCTGCCTCTGCCTCCTGAGTGCTGGGGTTAAAGGCGACCTTGGTCCATTCTACTGCTGAGACTATACAGAGTTTTTTAATTTGGCTTTCTACGTGTTTTATTCCAACATCTCAGATTGGGTCCCCCCCCCTGCATTTCTATCTCTGTTGAATTCCTTTCATATCATCCATCACCTTCCTTATTTCACTCAGCTGTTGTAGCTTTGAAGATACTTAAAATCATTATTCTGTGCTCTCTGAGAGTTCATAAAACTCACTCTCACTAGATGCCATTGTACAGAGTTAATAAATTCTGTTGTTAATAATTTCCATAGAGTTAATAACTTATGTTGTCTTGGTTTTTCATGTTTCTTGTGTTACTGTACTGGGATTTGATTTATTTTTATCAGCTGTATTCTTTCAGTTGAAGTGTTTGCTATGTTCACACGGGACTTGGATGTAGTAGCATTGAGTGTGTAGATCAGAAAATAATTCCTCAGGCCAGGAGCTCTGCGCGTCTGGTAAGCTCTATATTATTCCTCAAATGAAATATTAAGTGCCAGAGCACCCACAGCTGTTTGATATCACCACTACACTACATCAGTACTAGCTAATTAGTAACAATGGCCCTTTGAATTCAGTAACTATTGGCGAATAAAGCGAGAATAAGGCTTCTACTCAAATTTTAGTTAATAAGATCAGTAGTGGGAGGGAAGTAGTTCAAATAAGGACAAGGATTAAATATTATATTGATTTTGTAAAGAAAATTCAAGGTGGGTAAAGTATCTAGAAAGATAGAATTAAAAAACTGTTGGGGTCCATGAATTTGAAAGATGTTTAGGGTTTTGGAAGGTCATAATTAAAAGGCACAAAAAGGAGAGGATAAGGGTGAGAGAAAGAAGACAGAGGAATGAAAAGGAGAGTAGTGAATGAGGTGTGCCTGACAAGTAGAGTAGAATGCCCAGGGCTGGGGATTTAGCCCAGTGGTAGAGCGCTTGCCTAGCAAGTGCAAGGCCCTCAGTTCAGTCCTCAGCTCCAGAAAAAAAAAAAGATAAAAAGATAATAAGAATGCATTATAGGGTAGAGATGTGGCTTAGCATTTAAAATCACTGACTGTTTTTCCGGACCATGGGTTCAATTCCCAGCACCCACATGACAGCTCATAACTGTAACTCCAGTTCCAGGAAATAAAATAACTTCTTCTGGCTTCCAAGGGCATTGGATGCACACAGTGCATAGACATGCATGCAGATGAAACACTCATACATATAAAATAAAAATAAATAAATGTGAAAAAGAAGAATGCCTTAGAATAGTAGTTTTCAACCTTTCTAATGCTGCAACCCTTTAGTACAGTTCCTCATGTTGTAGTGACCCCCGAACCATAAAATTATTCCATTGCTGCTTCATAGCTGTAATATTGCTACTCTTATGAATCCTAATATAAATATGTGATATGCAGGATATCTGATATGCAATCCCCAAAGGGGTCACAACTCACATATTGAGAACCACTGCCTTAGAGTAAACTGGGTAGAGAAGCATTATAATACTAAGACTTAACTGATAATTATACAAACAACAACAAAACCACCAGGACATATATGCAAGGGTACAGATTAAATAATAGAAAATAAGAGATTAAAGAAGAGTACTTATGGAGTGAATTGCTGGCACAGCTTCTCTGAGTTGAAAGGTGAAGTTCTCGGGTCACTCTGGTTCAGGCAGGCTTTCCATGGTGCTTTATAGAAAAGGGGAGAATGAGGCCTGTTGGTCTTTGCAGGACCCACAGTTCCTGGGGTTCTGGGTGGGGGAGGGGAAGACATAAGTTCTTTCTCCACATTTCTGTTGGTCCCTGCACTGCACAGTGACCCTCTCTGGCCCCACAGGCCTGGCAAGTGCTGGAGCACCACTTCTGCTGTTTTTAATGCTCTTCTCTGGCAGCTTTATTTGGCAGGCAGCTGCTGGTGTGGTGTCAACTGGAAATGGCTGCTGGCTAGGCTCTGATCCCCGGCTCTCCTGCCTGTAGTCTCTCCATTTTTAAAGAGCTTCTGTGGCATATAGTGAAAGCACACAGTGTTTGTCTTTCTAAGCCTGACTTATTCCACTTAATATAACATCCTCCAGATCCCTGCTTACTTCCACACAGGAGAAAATTTTGTTCTTTTTATGGATGACTAATATTTAATATTTTCCCTTATATAGTTGAATTTTAAGTAATCACTCATCTTTTCAAGAACATCTAGGTTGACTTTCATGAAAACTACTGCAATAACCATGTAATGTCAAACCTTCCATGCTCTGATGTCAGTGCCTCTGCAAATACACCCAGCAGCAGGACTGCTGAATCAAAAGTTGGTTTTACTGCTGGGTTTTGGAGGAGGCTCCACAGCTCTCCCACAATTGTTGCTACAGTCCCACCAACACTAAATGAGGATTTCTCCACATTGGTTTATCAATGTTGCAAATTCACTGTGCATAGTGCTGGGTTTCAAAAAGACAAATCCTTCAAGTATATCATGTGTTTTGACCATGCTCACCCCTCATACCCTGCTGTCCCTCTCCTTCCTCTTCCCAATCCCTTCCTGCTGGTTGCTAGCTTTCTTTCTTTCTCCAGTCTTCCTTTTGCTTACATACATACATACATACATACTTACACATACACACATATATATGTACATATATATTGACTTAATGTATGTAATACAATCTAGGCTCTACCAGTGAAGTGAAACATGTGACATTTATCTGACTTGTTCTGTTTATTTGTTTGAAAATAGATTTTTCTATATAATATATTCCAATTAAAGTTTACCCTCTCACAACTCCTCCCATATTCTCCCCACCTCCCTACACACTCAAATCCATACTTTTCTTTCTCTCTTTCATTAGAAAACACACAGGCCTCTAAAATAATCAAACCAGAAACAAACAGAAAAACAAAACCAAACAAACAAATGGGGGAAAAGGAGGCAAAGAAAAAGCCAAAGAAACACATATAACGTGGAGGGTGGTAGTTTGAACATAATTGGCCCTTGTAAGCTCATAGGGAGTGGTACTATTAGAAGGTGTGTCTTTGTTGAAATAGGTATGGCCTTGTTGGAGGAAGTGTGTCACTGTTGGGTGGACTTTGAGGTCTCCTATGCTCAAACTATGCCCAATTTGACAGACCACTTCCTATTTGTCTATGGGTCAAGACGTAGGACTCTCAGCTCCTTCTCCAGCACCATGTCTGCCTGCACACCACCATGTTGCACCATGATGATAATGGACTAACCATCTGAACTGTAAGTCACCCCAATTAAATGTTTTCCTTCATAAGAATTGCTGTGGTCATGGTATCTCTTCACATCAATGGAAACCCAAACTAAGACAGAAGTTAGTACCAGGAGTGGGGTATTGCTGTGATATCCCTGACCATGCTTTTGTTTGAAGGAAAGCAAAGGAATGCTTTAAGGGCTGCTTAAGGGCCATCCTTGTAGGAACATGGAAGACATTGGTGCTGAGAGTTATTTGAACTGCTGGGGCCTGGTTCAAGAGGTTTCAGAGAAGAATGTTAGTATGTGGTCTAGTGATATTTTGGTGAAGAATGTGGCTGCTTTTTGCCCTTGTCTGAAGAGGCCGCCTGAGGATAAAGTGAAAAGTTTTGGATTAATTCCATTGGCAGAGGAAATCTCAAAACAGCCTAGTATAGACTCTGTTGTTTGGTTATTAGTGTTAACTCTAATGAAGATTTATAATGAAAAGGAGCAATCTAAGCAAGTAAAAATGTACAGATTGAGGAGAAAAGGAACCTGGGAGTGGAAAGAAACTAAGTCCTGTGTTTAAGACGATAAGCAGATTAAGAAATGGAATAAAGGGAATAGTGACCTCAGGGCAAGATTCCACCCAGCTAAATTTCCAACTCATGGTGTGGAGGTAGAAAACTTTAATCCCAGCACTCCAGAGGCAGAAGCTGGGGGGATCTCTAAGTTGAAGGTCAGAATGGTCTACAGAGGGAGTTCCAGAACAGCCAAGTCAGGCAGTGAAGAAAACTATGAAAAACAGAAAGCTGGTAAAGATGTAATTGAACAAGGGGAGCATGTTCCAGCCCCAGCAAGCAGCAGAACTTGGAAGCTTCAGCCATGTGGTTCTGGAGTTACAGATAGAAAATGGAATGGATAGAATTTTCCTCCATGCCCAAGGAAAGCTGCTGAGGCCAGGAACATGTTGGAGGTGTTGTGGTGATATTTTAATTGTGCTGAATGTGATTTTATTTGTATGTTAATAAATAAAGTTTGCCTGGAGATCAGAGGTCATTAGTGGAGAGCCAGGAATAGAGGTCAGGTGGTGGTAGCCCATGCCCTTAATCCAATCACATGGCAGGCAGTCTCTGTGGTCAAGGACACAGCCAAGCATGGTGACCCTTGAGTTTTTAATGCCAGTACCAACCATAGAGACCAGGAGGTCTGTATAGACAGGCAGTGATGAGGAAGTCATGTGGCTGGGCTTAGAGCCAATGAGAAGGTAGATCAGGAAAGCAATAAAACGCAAGACACACAGGAAGAAGGTCTCTCTCTTAGGGGAAGGATGGCAGTGAGTGGTAAGATAAGGTGGTCTTGGCTCTTTGCTAGTGCTCGGATCTCTTGGGCTTTTAACTCTGTATTTTGCTCTGTGTTTCTTATTTAATAAGACCATTTAGAATTTTGTCTACAAGGAGGCCTATAGAAGCAATTGCATGAAGCTGTGAAGTTGAGGCCTGTGTTGCCTTGGAGACCCCAAGATGTTAGAGATTCCAGAGTCATGGGATTCCTGCTGAGGAGGGTTACTAACAGGGAGTGGAATCAGCCCAAGAGAAGGAAGTGTGTTGCAGTCAATAAGGCTGAAAGGAGCTGGAGATCTGAAGAGTTTATTTAAACTGCAGCATTAATAAGACTGAAATGGCAGCTTTGGCTGCTGGTTCCCCCTACCTCAGCTTCCCAACAAGGCAGAACTAATGTTTACCACCAGCTCTGTGAACCAGGCTCACTGCCAACTATGGGAAGCAGTGGGTCTATGCTTTTATCCAGCAGCGTGTAGCCCAGAAACCTCTTTTTTTTTCTAGCAAGAGCTAAATCTGTCACGATGCAGTGTACTGTGTGGCTTGGAGACACCTCTGTGTACCACGGCAGAAATCCACCATGCTGCATACAAGCACACATGGCACTGTGAACCTGCCATACTGTAGCTCACGGCTGGCCTGAGAGACAAAACTAGGAAGCTCTGTTTTAGAATCTTTTTTTTAAAGCTTTCTCAGGTTTCAGGTCCCATGGTTTGGTGCCATTTGTAGCTAAAAGTTTTCCTCTGGTTTCACCTGGCCCCGCAGTCCACAGATGTTTATAAAATAATCACTCAGAAGCTTATATTAATTAAAACTGCTTGGCCAGTAGTTCAGGCTAACTACTGACTAGCTCTTACACTTAAACTCAGCCCATTTCTGTTCATCTATATGTTGCCACATGTTCTGTGGCTTTACCTGCATCCCATTACATGTTGCTCCTTGGGTGGCTTGCTGGTATCTCCTCACTCAGCCTTCTTCTTCCCAGAATACTCCTTGTCTGCTTATCCTGCCTATACTTCCTGCCTGGCTACTGGCCCATCAGCATTTTATTAAACCTGTGTACAAAAGCGTTATCCCATGGCTGGCATCTCTCTCAACTCCCCTGCCTCTGCCCTTCTCCTTCCCATAATCCTTAGTTTGGTCATCCTGCCTATACTTCATATGTGTGTCAGTCCTGTTGTGTCTGGAAGTCTTTGTTTCCTTGGTGTCCTCCATCCCCACTGACTCTTATACTCTTTCTTCCTCCTCTTTGACAGGATTCCTTAAGCCATCAGGGGAGGTGTTTGCTGGAGACATCCCATTTAGGGCTGAGTACTCCAAGGTCTTTCCTCTCTGTACATTGTCCAGCTGTGAGTTTCTGTATTCATTACTATTTCCTGAAGGAGAAGCTTCTTTGATGATGGCTGAGCAGCACACTGATCTATGGATATAGCAGAATGATGTTAGGAGTCATTTTACTGCTATGTTCCTTTAGTACAACAGAGCTATTTGGTTTTCTCCTGGGTCCGTAGCCTATATAGTCTCAGGTTTTTTGGCAACCAGAGCAGTGTAGGGTGTGGGTTCCAACTCATGGAGTGGGCCTGATGTTTAATCAGATAGCGATTGCTTGCTCTCACAAATTTTGTGCTACTAGTGCACTAGTGTATCTGGCAGGCATGTCAAAATCATAAATCAAAGAGGTCGTAGGTGGGCTGGTATTTACCTTCCACCTATGGTAGCATTCGGAGTACCTTCTAGTACTGTGAACACTAGTCAGTAGGGGTGAAGGCTCTATGTAGGCACCAGCTCAACTTCTCCATGATCAATAGGCTATGTCTGTGTTGTCTTCAGCAATAGGGCTTTGCTATCACTTTGTAAAGAGCAATCAATAAATGTCACAATATCCTGGGTTGTTTGGGGATTTCCATATTGTCCCTTTGGCCAACAACTTAATTATGTGTAGCCCATTCCTGGCACTGGAAGTTTAGTTTGGTGGTGAGAGATGTCTAGTTGATGCTTAGTATCCCTTCTTATTTGGAGATTCCATTTAGATTTCTTTCATATATGTATATATTTTAAGAAGCTTCTACCATAGTGGGTTTCCATATGACCCTTCAATGGTCTTTAGTTCTTGCTGTGCCTCCAAATACTCTCTTCCCTTCCCCTCTTCCTCCCCATCTCTGTTTAATCTTCCTGTTCCAGGCCCCCTGCCTCATACCTATCCATATCTATATATTATATTTCCCCTTCCTAGGGAGATCCTTTTCTCCCTGCTCTTACCTTACTCTATACCTAACCTCTGTGATTGTAAAGATAGTAGTAAGCCTATAAAAGGCTTAAAGGTTATCACCCCCCTCTAAGAGAATACACACCATATTTGTCTTTTGGGGTCTGAGTTACCTCCCTCAGGATGATATTTTCTAGCTTCATGAATTTACCTGAGATAGATTTTTTTATTTTTGTTTTTTTTCAATAACTGAATAATATTCCATTGTGTAAATGTAGCACATTTTCATTACCATTCATCTGTTGATGGACACTTAATGTTTCCAATTTCTGGTTATTAAGAGTAGAGTGACAATGAACAGGGATTAGCAATGTGTGTCACTGTAGTGCAATGTAAAATCCTTTGGCTACATGCCCAAGGTATAGGTGAATCTTGATGTAGATCTAATCCCAGCTGCCTGAGAAACTACTACACTGATTTCCATAGTGGCTGCACAAGTTTGTACTACTTTGTACTCAGCAATGTATGAGTGTTCCCCTTACACCACATCCTAACCAATGTGAGCTGGCATTTATTTTATTGATCCTGGCAATTTTGACTAGTGTAAGATAAAATCTCAAAGTAGTTTTGATTTTCGTTTACCTAGTGACTAAACATTTCTTTATGTCACAGCCTTTTGTGTTTCATCTTCTGATAACTCTCTGTTTAAATCTTGTACTGGCTGGTTTTGTGTATCAACTTGATACAAGCTGGAGTAATCAGAGGGAAAGGAGCTTTAGCTGAGGAAATGCCTCTATGAGATCCAGCTGTAAGGCAGTTTCTCAATTAGTCATCAATGGTGGAGGGAGCAGCCCATGGTGGGTGGTGCCACCCCTGGGCTGGTGGTCTTGGGTCTTATAAGGAAGCAACTGGAACAAGCCAGGAGAAGCAGGCCAGTAAGGAGCACCTCTCCATGGCTTCTGTATCAGCTCCTGCCTCCTGATCCTGCCCTGTTTGTGTTCCTGTCCTGACTTCCTTCAATAATGAACAGCAATATGGAAGTGTAAGGCAAATAACTCTTTTTTCCCCTATTTGCTTTTTGGTCATGGTGTTTCATCATAGCAATAGAACCCTAACTAAGAAAAGTTTATATCAGAAGTGGGGTATTGCTGTGACAGACCTGATCATGTTTTTGGCAGCATTCTGGGAGGACTTTGGAACTTCGGGCTAGATAAGCCAGAGTGTTAAGAGTTCAGTGGGATGATCTATGGGAGCTTGGAGACAAGAATATTGAGAGCAGTGCAGAAAATGGAGGCCTGGATGTGAAATTTCAGAGGGAAGTTTAAAGACTCGATCAGGGCCATTTGCTATTTTGAATTAAGATTCTGTTCTTCTGGTTAGCTGGGGCTGAAGAAACATCTGTGATTAATAAGATAGTAGAACTACTAAAGTGAAACCTTTGCTTTGCTGGGATACTTATGCTGGTGGTCTGGAGTTGAGAATTTATTGGTGATTAAGAAGTGACCAGTGGGAGACCCCAGCCACTTCCTGAGGCTTGGAAACCAACCCTCAGCTCTCATTGGGCCTAGAGGTGAGTGACTCTGTTTATACCCTAAGCTCTGCCCCTAGGACCCATTCCTGGGCCCCAGCCATTCCCCTGGGAACACCCACCCAACTCGGCCCCAGTTGCTGGCCAGCAGGCAGGGCTCCTGAGGGAAGGCCCCTCCTTCACCAAGACCCCCCATTGGACCCTATAATCTACATGCCCTGCCCCCATACCCATCCACACGAGACCCCAGCCACTTCCTGAGGCTTGGAAACCAACCCCCAGCTCTCATTGGGCCTAGAGAGAGAGAGCTCTCATTGGACAAAGAGCATCATTGGACCAAGAGTAACCTCAGGAGACAGGGAATCTTCCAGCCCTCATTAGACCAAGAGTGGCTTTCTGAGAAGCAGAATCTGCCACCTCTCATTGGACCAAGAGAGGCTTCCTGAAACAAAGAATCTGTCAGCTTTGACTGGACCAAGAGCCCTGATAAGACCAAGATCAGATCAGTGAGTCACAGAATCAACTAGCTTGGGTTGACCCAGGAGCAGCTCCTTGAGACACAGAATAGGCCTGCTCCAATTAGACCAAGAGCTAAGATAGGACCCAGACGGGTCCCCTGAGACACAGACACAACAAACACAGAGTGGACCAACAGCAACTCGTTGAGACACAGGCACCTCTTATACCCATTAGAGGAGGAGATAGGCAGACATCAAGGCAGAAGTACATACAACAACATAAAGAACAATACACCATCACCAGAACCTAGCCCTCCTCCAATAGCAAGACCTAAACATCACAAGGTAGAAGAAGCAGAAGAAAGCAACCTTAAGAATAGCATCATGAAGATGCTAGAGGCCTTTCAAGAAAAAGTGAAAAATGAAATTGAGGAAAAGACAAACAAAAAAGTGGAAGAAATCAATAAAGAAATTGAGAAAAAGACAAACAAAAAATTGGAAGAAATCTATAAAGAAATAGAGGAAAAGACAAATAAAAAATTAGAAGAAACCAATAAACCCCTTAAAGAAAGCCAAGAAAAAGCAATTAAACAGGTGAAGGAAACAGTTCAAGATTTGAAAACTGAAATAGAGACAATAAAGACACAAAATGAGGGAGGCTGGAAATGGGAAATATGAGTAAATGAACAGGAACTACAGATGCAAGCATAACCAACAGAATGCAAGAGATATAAAAGAGAATCTCTGGTGTTCAAGATATGATAGAGGAAATAGATTTGTCAGTCAAAGAAAGCACTAAAGCCAAAAAAGTCATAACACAAAATGTCTGGGAAATTTGGGACACCATGAAAAGACCAAACCTAAGAATAATAGGGATATAAGGAGAAGAATACCAACTCAAAGACACAGAAAATATACAAAATCATAGAAAAACACATTCCCAACCTAAAGAAGGAAATGCTTATGAAAATACAAGAAGCTTACAGAACACCAAATAGACTGGATCCAAAATAAAGTCCCCTCACCACATAATAATCAAACCACTAAACATACAGAATAAAGAAAGCATATTAAGAGCTACAAAGGAAAAAGACCAAGTAACATAAAAGGCAGACCCATCAGAATAGCACCTGACTTCTCAATGGAGACTCTGAAAGTCAGAAGGTCCTGGACAGATGTTATGCAGACACTAAGAGACCAGGGATGTCAACCCAGACTAGTATACCCAGCAAAACTCTCAATTGCCATAGACAGAGTAAACAAAATATTCCATGATAAAAACAGATTTAAACAATACCTATCTATAAACCCAGCCCTACAGAAAGTACTAGAAGGAAAAATCCAACCTAAGGAAGTTAGATACACTCATGAAAGCACAGTCAATAGATAATCCCACACCAACAAATACCAAAGAAGGGAAACACACAACACTACCACCAAAAAATAATGAACTAACAATCACTGTTCATTAATATCCATTAATATCAATGGTCTCAAACCTCCACCCATCTATGCCCCAGTTGCTTGTAGCTAGAGTTTTCCTGCCGGGCCCACAGTCAGGACAAATCTCTCTCACCCGCCAGTCCCACAGCCACTCAGACCCAACCAAGTAAACACAGAGACTTATATTGCTCACAAACTGTATGGCCATGGCAGGCTTCTTGCTAACTGTTCTTATATCTTAAATTAATCCATTTCTGTAAACCTATACCTTGCCACATGGCTTGTGGCTTACCGGCATCTTCACATGCTGTTTGTCATGGTGGCGGCTGGCAGTGTCTCCTCAGCCTTCCACTTCCCAGAATTCTCTCCTCCTTGTCCCGACTATACTTCTTCCTTCCTGACCACTGGCCAATCAGTGTTTTATTTATTGACCAATAAGCAACATGTTTGACATACAGACCATCCCACAGCACTTCCCCTTTTCTTTTTTTTTCAAACAGGAAGATTTTAACATTAACATAGTAAAATTACATATAATTTGGGAATTTGGGCATAGCTTCTCTTACTACTTCCTGCTGGAGGGGGGCGCTGTATCTTATGGGGACACAAAGAAAATTTTAGGATTATGGAGTAGTCCATGAGGCTGTATTGTCTGAGCCAGTTGCCTTCAAACCGTTCTGGATGTTGGATCATCTGGGCCATGGTGTCACCGGAGACCTTTCAGGGGGTCTTGGCTGGTCAAACCTGATGTGTCTTAATCTGGAATAAATCCATAGCCTCTGGCTTTCTGTGGAAACAAAAGCAGAGCTTCCTTTCCAAAGCAACATATCCTTACATCCAAATTTTGAAGTCAAGGTACCTTTAAAATATACATTTTGGCATAACTCAACAGCTTTTGCAATCAAATGTTTTTCTTCAGTTACGAATATCAAAGAGAACATAATCCAGATTCTCTGTGTGGTAGCCATCTTTATGTGGCTTATTTTTTATATTACCTTGAGCCTATTGCTTTAAACTGCAGCATTCCAAGACTGAAACGGCACTATGGCTGCTGGCTCCACGCACCTCAGCTTCCCAACATGGTGATGATACGTTTACCACCAGCTCTGGGAGCCTTCGTGGGTCTATGCTTCTATCAAAGCAATGTTTAGCCCAGAAACCTCTTTTTTTTTGTTTTGTACTAGCAAAGGCTTAATGTGCCACTTGCAGAGGCCTCATTCCCACCACACGCCAGGAACCCGCCATAGTAGCTCAAACACGCAGGCTGCCACTAACTTGAAAGAGACAACTAGGAACTGTTTTTAGCTCTGTTTTAGTATCTTTTTTCTCAGGTTTTAGGTGGAAACTCTTGCCAACACGTTGGGCGCCATTTGTAGCTAGAGTTTTCCTGCCGGGCCCACAGTCAGGACAAATCTCTCTCACCCGCCAGTCCCACAGCCGCTCAGACCCAACCAAGTAAACACAGAGACTTATATTGCTTACAAACTGTATGGCCGTGGCAGGCTTCTTGCTAACTGTTCTTATATCTTAAATTAATCCATTTCTGTAAATCTATACCTTGCCACATGGCTTGTGGCTTACCGGCATCTTCACATGCTGTTTGTCATGGTGGCGGCTGGCAGTGTCTCCTCAGCCTTCCACTTCCCAGAATTCTCTCCTCCTTGTCCTGACTATACTTCTTCCTTCCTGACCACTGGCCAATAAGTGTTTTATTTATTGACCAATAAGCAACATGTTTGACATACAGACCATCCCACAGCAGTTGCTGGCCAGCAGGGAAGACTCCGGGCAAGCTCCCCTACCAAAACCCCCATTGGACCATACAATCTACAAGACCCATGCCCTACCTCAATACCCATCTCCTGGGATCCCACTGGCTTCCTGAGACACAGAATCTGCCAGATCTTATTGGACCAAGAGGTGAGTGACTCTTCCCCCACCCAGAGTCCAGCCTCTAGGACCTAGGCCCTGGGAACCTCCACCCATCTCTGCCCCCAGTTGCTGGCCATCAGGGAAGACTCCTGAGGGCAAACTCCCCCACCAAAATCCCCCAACTGGAACCTGCAATCTATAAGACCCACACCCTACCCTGATACCCATCCCCCTGCAACCCCTGTGGCTTCCTGAGATAAGGGATCTACCAGCCCTCATTAGACCAAGAGGTGAGTGACTCTTCTCTGACCCAGAGAGTCCTGTATCTAGGACCTAGGCCCTGGGACACAAACAGTCCCTGGGAGTACCTACCCATCTCTGCCCCTGTTGCCTCCCAGCAGGGAAGACTCCTGCAGGCGAGCTCCCCCACCAAAACTCCCCATCAGACCCTGCAATCTACAAGATCTACACCCAACCCAAAACCTACCCACTCCCCCACGACCTCAGTGGCTTTCTGAGACACAGAATCTGCCAGTTCTCATTGGACCAAGAGAGGCTTCCTGAGACACAGAATGTGCCAGCTCTGATTGGATCAAGAGCCCTGATAAGACCAAGAGCCACTCTCTGAGCCACAGAACAAGCCAGCTCCAATTAGACCAAGATCTAAGATAGGACCCAGAGTGGCCCCTGAGACACAGACACAACAAGCACAGATTGGACCAATACCATCTCTCTCAGACACAGGCACCTCTTGCACCTATTGGAGGAAGAGATGGGTAGACACCAGTACAAAAATAAATACAACAACATAAAGAACAATATGGCATCACCAAAACCTAGCCCTTCTACAAGAGCAAGACCTGAGCATCACAATGAAGAAGAAGCAGAAGAAAGCAACTTAAAAATAACTTCATGAAGATGCTAGAGGCCTTTAAAGAGGAAATGAAAAATTCCCTTAAAGAATTTGAGGAAAGGATGAACAAAAAATTGGAAGAAATCAATAAACACCTTAAAGAAAGTCAAGAAAACCATGAATGTGCAATTAAACATGTGAAGGAAACAGTTCAAGACCTGAAGAGTGAAATAGAAACAATGAAGAAGACACAAATTGAGGGAATGCTGGAAATAGATAATCTGAACAAACAAACAGGAACTACAGATGCAAGCATAACCAACAGAATACAGAGATGGAAGAGAGAATCTCTGGCACAGAGGATACAATAGAGGAAATAGATTCATCAGTCAAAGAAAACACCAAAGCCAAAAAAGTCATAGCACAAAATGTCCAGGAAATCTGGGACACTATCAAAAGGCCAAACCTAAGAATAATACAGAGAGAAGAAGGAAAAGAATACCAACTCAAAGGCACAGAATATACATTCAACAAAATCATGGAAGAGAACTTTCCCAACTTAAAGGAAATACCTATGAAGATATAAGAAGCTTATAGAACACCAAATAGACTAGACACACCAAAAAGTTCCCTCACCACATAATAATACAGAATAAAGAAAGCATATTAAAAGCAGCAAAGGAAAATGGCCAAGTAACATATAAAGGCAGACCCATCAGAATAACACCTGACTTCTCAATGGAGACTTTGAAAGCTAGAAGATCCTAGAGAGATGTAATGCAGACACTGAGAGACTGTGGATGCCAGCCTAGACCAATATGCCCAGTAAAAACTTTTGGTCACCATAAACGGAGTGAATAAGACATTCCAAGACAAAACCAGATTTCAACAATACCTATCCACAAATCCAGCCCTACAGAAAACACTAGAAGGAAAACTCCAACCTAAAGAAGTCAGATGCACCCCCAAAAACACAGGCAATAGATAACCCCACAGCAGTAAATCTCAAAAAAGGGAAATGCACACACACTACCACCAAAAGATAACAGGAATTAATAATCACTGGTCATTAACATCCCTTAATATCAATGGACTCAATTCACCTATAAAAAGACACAGGCTAACAGAATGGATATAAAAATCAGGATCCATCCTTCTGCTGCATACAAGAAACACACTTCAACTGCAAAGACTGACATCACCTCAGAGTAAAAGGCTGGGAAAGAAAAGACTTTCCAATCAAATGGATTTAAGAAGCAAGCTGGTGTTGCTAACCTAATATCTAACAAAAATAGATTTCAAACTAAAATCAATCAAAAGAGATTGGGAAGGACACTACATACTCATCACAGGAAAGATCCACCAAGATGAAGTCTCAGTTCTGAACATTTATGCCCCAAATACAAGGGCACCCACATATGTAAAAGAAACATTACTAGAGCTTAAATCACACACCAAACCCCACACACTAGTAGTGGGAGACTTCAACACCCCACTCTCACCAATGGACAGATCTGCCAGATTGAAAATTAACAGAGAAATAAGGGGCCTAACAGATGTTATGACTCAAATGGACTTAATAGATAGCTATGGAACATTCCACCCTAACACAAAAGAATATACCCTCTTCTCAGCACCCCATGGAACCTTCTCTAAAATTGACCACATGCTTGATCACAAAGCAAATCTCAACAGATACAAAAAAATTGAAATAACCTCATGTATCTTATCAGACCACCATGGCTTAAAGTTAGATTTCAACAACAACAAAATTTACAGAAAGCCTACAACCTCATGGAAACTGAATAAAGCCCAAAAGAATCACCAATGGGTCAAGGAAAAAATAAAGAAAGAAATTCAAGATTTCCTAGAATTCAATGAAAGTGAATGTATAACATACCCAGACTTATGGGACACTATGAAAGCAATGTTAAGAGGAAAATTCATAGCACTAAATGCCCACATAAAGAAGATGTTTAAATCTCACACTAACAACTTAACAGCACACCTGAAAGCTCTAAACAAAAAAGAAGCAAACTCACCAAGGAGAAATAGAAGCCAGGAAATACTCAAATTGAGAGCTGAAATCAATAAAATGGAAACAAAGAGAACAATACAAAGAATCAATGAAACGAGAGTTGGTTCTTTGAGAAAATCAACAAGATAGACAAGCTCTTACCCAAACTAACCAAAAGGCAGAGAGAGAGAGCATCCAAATTACAAAATCAGAAATGAAAAGAGAGACATAACAACAGACAATGAGGAAATCCAGAGAACCATCAGGTCATACTTCAAAAACCTGTACTCCATAAAATTGCAAAATCTGAAAGAAATGGGCAATTTTCTGCATAGGTACCACATGCCAAAGTTAAATCAAGACCAGATAAACTATTTAAATAACCCCTAAGGAAATAGAAACAGTCATGAAAAGTCCGCCAAACAAAAAAAGCCCAGAACCAGATGGTTTCAGTGCAGAATTCTACCAGATGTTCAAAGAAGAGCTAATATGAATACTCTTCAAGTTGTTCTACACAATAGAAACAGAAGGAACATTACCAAACTCTTTTCATGAGGCTACAGTTACCCTGATAACCAAACCACACAAAGATGCAACTAAAAAAGAGAATTACGGACCAATCTCCCTCATGAACATTGATGCAAAAATACTCAATAATAATTGGAAAACTAAATCCAAACACACATCAAAAAAATTACCACCATGATTAAGTAGGCTTCATCCAAGAGATGCAAGGATGGTTCAACATATGAAAATTGGTCAATGTAATACACCATACACTGAAAGAATAAAACCACATAGTCATCTCATTAGATGCTGAAAAAGCCTTTGACAAAATCCAACACCCCTTCATGATAAAGGTTCTAGAGAGATCAGGAATACAAGGAACATACCTAAACATAATAAAGACAATTTACAGCAAGCCAACAGCCAACATCAAATTAAATGGAGAGAAATTCAAACTGATTCCACTAAAATCAAGAACAAGACAAGGGTGTCCACTCTCCCCATATTTATTCAATATAGTACTTGAAGTTCTAGCTAGAGCAATAAGACAACAACAACAAAAAAAAAGATCAAGGGGTTAGAAATTGTAAAGGAAGAATTCAAACTTTCACTATTTGCAGATGATATGATAGTATACATAAGTGACCCCAAAAATTCTACCATGGAACTCCTACAGCTGTTAAACTCCTTCAGTAATATGGCAGGATACAAGATTAACTCAAAAAAATCAGTAGCCCCCCTATATATTAATGATAATTGGGCTGAGAAAGAAATCAGAGAAACATCATCTTTTACAATAGCCACAAATAATATAAAATACCTTGGGGTGACTCTAACTAAGCAAGTGAAAGTCTTGTATGACAAGAACTTTAAGTCTCTGAATAAAGAAATTGAGGAAGATATCAGAAAATGAAAAGATCTCCCATGCTCATGGATAGGTAGGATTAACATAATAAAAAAGACAATCTTAACAAAAGCAATCTACAGATTCAATGCAATCCCCATCAAAATACCAACACAATTCTTCACAGACTTGGAAAGAACAATACTCAACTTCATATGGAAAAGCAAAAAAATCAGGATAGCTAAAACAATCCTGTACAATAAAGCAACCTCTGGAGGTATCACCATTCCTGACCTCAAGCTCTACTATAGAACTATAGGAATAAGACAGGTTGGTATTGGCATAAAAACTGACCTGTGGATGAACAGAATCAAATTGAAGACCCTGACATTAATTCATACACTTATGAACACCTGATTTTTGACAAAGAAGCCAAAACTATACAATGGAAAAAGAAAGAATCTTCAATAAATGGTGCTGGCATAACTGAATGTCAACATGTAGAAGATTGCAAATAGATCCACATCTGTCGCCATGCACAAAACTCAAGTCCAAGTGGAACAAAGACCTCAACTGAACCTGATAGAAGAGAAAGAAGGAAGTAATCTTGAACTCATTGGCACAGGAGACCACTTCCTACATATAACACCAGTAGCACAGACATTGAGAGTAACAATTAATAAATGGGACCTCCTTAAACTGAGAAGCTTCTGTAAGGCAAAGGACATGGTCAATAAGACAAAATGACAGCCTACAGAATGGGAAAAGATCTTCACCAACCCCACATCTGACAGAGGGCTGATCTCCAAAATCTGTGGAGAACTCAAGAAACTAGACATCAAAATAATGAACAATCCAACTAAAAAATGGGCTACAGAGCTAAACAGAGAATTCTCAACAGAAGAATCTCAAATGGCCAAAAGACATTTAAGGAATTGCTCAACATGCTTAGTCATCAGGGAAATGCAAATCAAAATGACTCTGAGATACCATCTTACACCTGTCAGAATATCTATGATCAAAATCACTGATGACAGCTCATTTTGTAGAGGATGAGGAGCCAGGGGAACACTCCTCCACTATTGGTGGGAGTGCAAACTTATACAGCCACTTTGGAAATCAGTATGACAGTTTCTCAGAAAATTGGGAATCAATCTACCTCAAGACCCAGCGATACCAGTACTACTCAGCAGTAAAAAAACAATGATATCATGAAATTTGCAGGCAAATAGATGGAAGTAGAAAATATTATCCTGAGGTAACCCAGACTCAGAAGGACATATACCCAAAGAATGCTCAATCATACCACAAGAACACATGCTCAACTATGTTCGTAGTAGCATTATTCATCATAGTCAGAACCTGCAAACAGCCTTGATGCCCCTCAACCAAAGAATGAATAAAGAGACTGACACATATACACAATGGAGTACTACTCAGCAGTAAAAAACAATGATATCATGAAATTTGCAGGCAAATGAATGGAACTAGAAAATATGATCCTGAGTGAGGTAACAGATTCAGAAGGACAAACATGGTATGTGCTCACTCATAAGTGGATACTAGATGTAAAGCAAAGTACAACCAGACTACAACCCACAGCTCCAGAGAAGCTAGCTAACAAGGAAGACCCTAAGAGGGATGCATAGTTTGCCCAATGAAGGAGAAATAGATGAGATCCACATGAGCCAACTGGAGATGAGGGGGGTAATGGAGGGCAGGTGATAGGTGATGAGAACATAAGGAAATAGGAGGTTCAAGCTGAACAGGGACAGAGTGGGAGAGCAAGGAAAGATACCATGATAAATGAAGAGATCATGGGTACAAGGAGAAACAGGGTTCTAGGGAAGTTCCCAGGGATCCACAGGATGACCCCACCTTAGACTACTAGCAATAGTGGTGAGGGTGCCTGAACTGGCCTGCTCTGTTAACCAGATTGATGACTACCCTAACTGTCATCATAGAGCCTTCATCCAGTAACTGATGGAAGCAGATGCAGAGATCCATAGCCAGGTGCCAGACTGAGCTCCAGTAGCCCAATCATTTTGAGAGAAGAGGGATTCTATGAGCAAGGGACATCAAGACCTTGATGGGAAAACGTACAGAGACGGCCAAACTAGTGGAAACTCATGAACTGTGGACCAACAGCTGTGGAGCTCCCATGTGACTGGATTAGTCCCTCTGGATAGGCGAGACAGTTGTTTAGCTTGAGCTGTTTGGGGGCCCCCAGGCAGTGGGATTGGGATCCATCCTTGGTGCCTGAGCAGGCTTTTTGGAGCCCAGTGCCCATGGTGAGACACCTTGCAAAGCCTTGGTGCAGAGGGGAGGGGCTTGGACTTGCCTCAACTGAATGTACCTGGCTCTGCTGACTCCCCATGGGAGACCTGGTCTTGGAGGAGGTGGGAATGGGGGTGGATTGGGGGACTCCTGGGGGGTGGGAGGTTGGAGGAATGGGGGAATCTGTGGTTGGTATGTAAAATGAATAGAAAATTTCTTAATAATAAAAATTTAAAAAATAAAATAAAATAAAAAGAAATTAAGGAAAAGACATACAAAACATTGAAGAAAATCAATAAATCCCTTAAAGAATGCCAAGAAAACCAAGAAAAACCAAACAAACAGGCGAAGGAAATGGTTCAAGACCTGAAAATGGAAATAGAAGTAATAAAGAAAACACAAACTGAGGGAATACTGAAAATGGAAAATCTGGGTAAGGGAACAGGAACTACAAATGCAAGCATCACCAACTGAATACAAAAGATGAACACAGAATCTCAGTCATTGAAGATACAATAGAGGAAATAGATTCATCAGTAAAAGAAAACTTTAAATCTAAAAAATTCCTAAATATAAAACATCTAGGAAATCTGGGACACTATGAAAAGACCAAACCTAAGAATAATAGGACTAGAAGAAGAAGAA
>CABHPH010132738.1:3395-20852 GCA_902168325.1 Peromyscus nudipes
GAGAGAGAGAGAGAGAGAGAGAGAGAGAGAGAGAGAGAGAGAGAGAGAGAAACACTATGTCTTTGTCATTGCCATGGTACAAGTTTGGTTCCCTAGTGGGGAATTTTCCAGGGGCTCTTAGTGCTCTGACTTTATGGGGTAAATGTGCTGGAAAGAGGCACACTTCCCATGCAGAATGCCCTTTTAACTCTCTTCTGCTCCTCTGAGCTTTGCCCCTGAAGACACAACAACCTGTATTTGTGACTGCCAAGCGTCTCTACTGGGAGGGGGCACGGATTGTAAACCACTCTTCCACAGTCAGTTGGCAGGGAGTGTCTTTCTCACCTGGAATTATGGTTTTGCTTTGAGTTGAGAAGGTTGTTTTTGGGGCAATAAATTGTGATGTCAGTTATCCTTCATTCTCTTCCAGAGTGAGCCCTCAGCCGGAAATTGGTGTTCTTAACAGCCGGACCTCTGGGGTCTCTGAGGCTGCACAGCAGAAGATCTACCCAGAAGAGAGGGAGGGAGGGGAAGAAGGGAGAGGAAGGGAAAGAGGGGGGAAGGGGGGGAGAGAGAAACAGAGAGGAGATATGATAAAGGAGGAGGGGATGGGGAGGAGAGAGAAGCAGATTGACATGATGTTTTTTTTTTAATTTTGGTAATAGGAAATTTGAGAATGAGGAAAGGAAACTTGGTTCCTATTAAAATATCTTATGTAGAAAGTTTTAGTGAAGCATTACCCTAATGTTTTTGAAAAGTTTAGGGTCATGGTTGACTACTTGCAGTGGTATGCATGTGTGCATGTGTGTCCATGCGTGTGCAAGTATGTATGTGTGTGTGTCTGAAAAGCTCCCCCACAAATAGACTTGCATTATTATGTCATGTTGAGAAAGTTTCCCAGGCAGAAAATTCCAAGTAGAATAAGGATTGAACTCATGGATGCTGCTAATCGAAAATCTTCCCCCAACATCAAACTTAATATTTCTGGGTCAGGCTATGATAAAAATAATTTGACCACTTGAAAACATACTATTTCTTGAGTCTTCTCCATAGTGGGCTTATGACTTTAGTATTCTGACCCTTTGGGTAATCTGTGGTGACGAATTGCCTGGCAGCCTCTGCCAAAGAGAAAAACATTTAGTCAGGTTTTAGCAATCCTGGGCTGTTACTAAAGCACAATTAGTAAAGCCAGCTGCTGAGGTCAAGTGCTCACCTGTGTCCTGGGGCTGGGCTCCTGTCTCATGCTTCACGTGGAGGGAAGGGTTATTTAAGCCACAAGTGTGTGGTACTAATTCAGCAATCTCCTCTCTGTCCTGTTTCTGTTTTGTGTGTGGGCCAGGCATGTGGGATCTGGCTATCTTGACCTATGGTATTTCCATGTGATGCAGCTTGGAAATTGTCCAAGTGAGCAGGAGGCCAGGACCGGGGAAAGAGAGGGTGTGCTCTCAAATCAAACACATCCTGATTTGATTTCTGGCTCTGGCTTTCTTTGCTGTGTCATCTTGGGCAAATTATTCTTTCATTTCCATATGTGAAATGGGCACAAGGATGCTAACAAGAAGACATTGCTTTTTGTCCTTGGCCACATGCCCGACTTGGACAGACCTGGGAAGCTCGGCCTTGCAGATGATGGGGAGGGGGAGGGGGGCATATTTGGTTTCTTACCTGTTTTCTTCACTACCGTCCTGGTTCAGGCCACTAATAGATTCCACTGGATTACATCAGCTCTGAACCCAGTCCCTAAACCCCTATTCCACAGCAGGCAGAGGGATTCTTTAAAGATGTGAGCTGAAAACTCATTTTCCTTCTGCACATTCAGTATGAAACCAAAGTGCTCAGCGCACCTTAGAAACCCCTATTGGAAACCCGGTGTGGTGACCGATGTCTAGAATCCAGTTGGGAGGTAGAGGCAGGGGGGATCAGGAGTTCAAGGCCAACTTCAGCTACACTGGGTCCCTGCCTGTCTCAAAAAGTGAAACTAAGAAAATTAAAGTGCCTATTTAATTTTGTTCCTTCTTAATTCCCTGACCTAGCCTGTAAATGCTCTGTTCCTGATAGGGCTGTTTGTGTCTCTTTGTTATTCCCAGAACATAATAAGCATGCTCCTGCCTCAGGGAATTGTGCTGGCCCCAACCCCATGCCCAGAAGGAACACCTGCCCAGGTGTTCCGCCACCATTAAGGGTCCTGTTCTGTTTTCTTCACAATTCTCAGCAGCCTACACACTGTGGGGTGGATGTCTCTGGCCTACCCTGGAATGTAGGCTGCATAAGAGCAGGGACTCTGTGTTTCTGATTTCTGTATCCCCGGTACTTGGAAGAGTGTCTGGTGGATTAGCAGAAAACCATGAATGACAGCGACTGCTAGTAAATACTCTTTTAAAGATGCATTTATTTCTGTATATGAATGCTCTGTCTTCACGCACATCAGGAGAGGGAGTCAGATCTCTTTACAAATGGTTGTGAACCACGGTGTGGTTGCTGGGAATTGAACTCAGGACCTCTGGAAGAGCAGCAAGGGCTCTTGACCACTGAGCCATCGCTCTAGCTTCCCTGTTAGTAAATATCTATTTCTGTCTTATAGAAGGAAGTCTGGGGGCAGGCCTTCCACGGCCAATGCAGACACTGTGTAAAAGTGAAGGACCGTTCTCTTTCTGCTTGGCTGCTGATCCTCCTTCCACCCTCTCACGAGCTTCGCCCTGGGCTTCCACAAGCTTGTAGGGGCTGAATATCCACTTATGTTAACCATCAAGAGGGAGCATGATGGATGGCATGTCAACTGACTGTAGACTCCACCCAGAAGTCGCACAGGAGCATTCCACTTGTATCCTACGGACGGTAACAGTCTTGGGCTTGTGGCTAACTGAAAGAGGGTAGGTGATGGCCCAATGGGAAAGGGTCCTGTTACTCGGGAAGAGACTGGATTCGGAGGGGCAGCAGCCTAGGTGGTTTTCAGAGTGATACTTTAATCATGTATGAAATAAGAATAAATGTTTGCAAGTGTATAATCCCAGCTACTTAGGAGGCAGAGGCAGGTAGATTCCAAGTTCAAGGTCTTTCTGGGCAACAGAGTAAGGTCAAGGCCAGCCTGGGAAACTTAGTGAGACACTGCTTCAAATAAACAGAAGGAGGAGAAGAAGTAGGGGGGCTGGCTTAATGGTAGAGTGTTTGCCTAGCATGTACGAGGTCCTAGGTTCCCTCTCCATTACCCCAGAGGAGATGGAGGCTGAGGCTGGGGAATCCTAAATTTGAAGCCAGTCTGGGCTACATAGTGAGTTTGAGGCTAGCTTGGGCTACAAGTTAGACTCTGTCTCGAAGAAATAAAGACAATTAAGTGGTTATACAAGCAAGTAAGTAAATAAATGGGAACAAGGGCACAGGCAGGCCTGTGATCATGGAACCTTGGAGGTAGATGAAGGAGAGTCAAGGGGTCAAGATCAAGGCTAGCCTGGCCTTACATGAGATACTGGGGGAGGAGGAGAAAGACAGACAGAGAGAGAGAGAGAGAGAGAGAGAGAGAGAGAGAGAGAGAGAGAATGACTTGCTCTTGATATTTGTTTTTCCATCAGGAAATTACAGCTGCATTTTATTTTAGCCATAGTGTCTGGTGTGGTGTTGTTGGGTATTTAAATCCAGGTGTTTTAACAAAGTGCTCTTTTTTTTTTAATGAAAAAAGGAAAGTCTGCTTATAATGGTATCAAGGTTAAAAAAATGTCATCAGCATAAACCATCCTGCCCCACCCAGTTTATCTCAAACCAGGAGGGAAGCAAGAAGCCAGGCCAGCACCAGATCTGCCCATGTCAACCTATGAGAAGAAAGCCATTGTATATGATAGGTGTGAAGGTCTTTGAGACAGACAATAAGAAGATAAGCCAAACCATGAGTCACATGACACCTATTGCTAGGATGGTCCAGAAGGGCTCATATGATTCCTTCTGTAGAGTGACTCTGCTTCCCTTCTGCGTGTGTCTGGAGGGAGCTTTTTGAGGAGTTATCCCAGAGTCTAAGATGATGTCAGTGTTTCCCGAGCACTTACCACACAGGCAGGGACAAGAGAAGAGTTGGGCTGGACTTTGAAATAGGAGTAGCACTTGGATAAAGAGGAAGGAGGGGGATGCAGCATAGGGAGTTTCTAGGGTTGATGAGAGCATTCACGTTTGTGGCTCGGTGTGGAGGCAGGACCTGGCCAGGGAGGAGAGAGCCAGTGTTGGCTCCTCTGGTCATGTGGTTGAAGGCTAGGCTAATGAATGAGTGTTCTCTGTCCAATCAGCAAGGAGAACCAATGATGATGAAAGCATGAAGAAGTGAGGAATAACATGGGCTTTGGGGGGGAGGGGTGTCATTTTCTTGCTCTGACTTTCAGAAACAAACTGGTAAAGGCAGAATAGGGAAATGTCCACGTAGGAATAAACCAGAGGCAGGCAAGCACTGGGAACAGCTTGGCAACCTGGGACTCCATCTGGATTATAAACACCCTCCACCCACATTCTAATAATTCACTTGAAAGTCTAGTTCTTTCCCTGCATATAACACACACACACACACACACACACACACACACACACACACGCACACACGCACACACACACCCCTTTCCAAACAATGTACCTAGCAATCTCAGACATCTCCCCCCCCCCCCCCCCGCCAACTAGCATTGTGCTATGCCTACATCTACGTACTTACTTAATTATTGTTGCTGAACAATAGAAAAAAGTCTCTCCTTCCCTAATGGCCATTCAACTTGGGCAATTTCTATTCTATATTCTCAGTGTTTCCTGATACAAAGACTAGAAAGGCTGATGTGGCCTTAACTGGTTTTAGGTGCATGCACAATACGACAAAAGTGTCCTCAAGTGAACTTTTAGGGGAGAATCCTATTTACAATGATATGCCTATGCATAATTGGATACACATGTGATTAAAAATCAGATGCATTGTAGGGAGATGTGTACAGCAGAGAAATGATTATATGACCTAAACCATCAGTCAAAATGGAGAACCACCCAAATGATTCACTCCCCTTAGCAACCAAATTCCATGTTCTCTTGAGCCCTACAAAAGGAAGGCCCACACAGTAACTGGGATGCTGAGTACTTTCTCTCTCTCTTTTTTTGTGCCTTTTCCTGGAACTCACTCTGTAGCCCAGGCTGGCCTCGAACTCACAGAGATCCGCCTGCCTCTGCCTCCCGAGTGCTGGGATTAAAGGCGTGCACCACCACCGCCCGGCGGTACTTTCACTCTTGTGGCCTGCTGTCAATGACAAGGGTGTCCCCCTTTAATCTGTGCTATCACTTACCCTGCTCTCTGTGCAACTCTGTGTGAGTCCTTACTTTCACTTCTTTGGGTAAGAGGCCATGAACCCAGAAATACCCGCCTCAGACCACCAGCAAACCCAGGAGGAGCAAGTCCTATAGAAATCAAAACAGGGACCCCAGATCGCTGGGGGTGCGTGCTATCAAGCTAAAATGTTACGCATTATAAAAGACCAATGAGAAGCAGGAAAAGGTTTAGTATTGGATGTGGTAAAAGATTCCTGATGACCAGCGAATGACAGTTTAGGGACGCGGAGGGGTGTGACCCATGTGGCTGAGGTAAGGAAGGGATGATGTTTGGGGATTGTAATGGCAGGTGGCGATGGCTTGACCAGAGGTTGGCTGAGAAGGAAAGAGCAGCTCAGAGGGATCATCTCACCAGCCAAGGCCTGTGCTGAGGTAAGGACAACGGCACATTTTAAGGGAAGAAAGGCAGAAGCTATAGAAAGGGCCGGAGTCGAGAAGGAATAGCCGTGAAAGTCAAGCCCCTCAGGTGTCATGATCTAAAGCACCAGAGGCTGGAAAGTCACCTGTACTTCTGGGACTTCTGGACTTCTGCAGACTTCCTGTCAGCACCAGGATTGTTATGTGACTTCTCTGGGGAAGATACCAACAAACGTACCCACTCCAGGTAGGGCACTGGCAACAGACCAAAGAAAAAATTCTACTCAAGCCAGCTTGAAGTTTACTGGAGTTTCTTATGGGAACAAGGGTGACATGGGTTAGGGGGGTGACATCGAAAAGCCCACACTAGCATGGATGGCAGTTCAGGAAAACTGCAACCCCAGAATTCCCTGTACAACTTGCAAGCAGCGCCTCGGAAGATCTCCTCTCCTCTCCTCCAGATTGTTGACTGGGTCTGTAACCTCAGGGAAGGGCCTCATGAGTTCTCTATGTTTCCGAACTTTCTGAGTCTTGTGTGCCTCCCTTCTCCCTCCGAGAGAGTGTGTTTTGAGTTGGTTGAAAACAGCTGTACCAGACAACAAATGGGATTTTAGCAGAGGGAGAAGCTGGGCTGCAGAAGCGAGGAGGGCTGTGGGGGGTTTTGAAACTCAGGTGGGGTGAGGGTAGATGGAGTCGGTGGGGTCCAGGGACTCCAGTGTAAACTCTGTGACCATGAATGTCTTCACCAGGCTTTCTGCCTCACGGGAATAAGAAAATAAATGAGGCGCTCATGGGAGTGACTAGCACACCAGATGTGGCCGTGGCTTTAAGGAGTCAACGCAACCTCTTGGCCACATGCCTCTGGCAGGGCAGTGGCTGAGTGGGAGGCGCCAATCGTTCTTACTTCTTTCTTAGAAGCCCATATGCATATTCAGCAACCATTTTGTAAGAGTCTTCAAGCAACTCCTTATTTCACAAGGGCAGATGTTGAAATGGGGTTGGTCCCCTTTGACCACTGGGCTCTTTAGTTCCGCAGTCTGTGCTGAGTATTACTGGGTTACTAAGGGGCTGTGGGTGGTGGTGTCACTCAGCAGCTCAGATTCCGTGGATTGCACAGCAGCTGGCACCTCCTTTGTTCTTTCTTTTAATCCCACTTGAGATCTTTACCCACAAGGTCTCATGGGCATTTAAAGAGATTGTTTCTTCATACAAAATCATGCCTTTCCCCTCCCCTACCTGACTCCCAGATCCTCTCCACCTCCCTACCTACTCACTCAACTTGGTTCTTTCTTTCTATCAAAAATAAAATAAAGTAAAATAAAAACAAAGAAAAAACCCATAAGACAAAACAAAATGAAACCAAAGCCCCCCTCCTCCCCCCAACAACATGGATTCTGTTCTGTTTCTGTTCTGTGTTGGCTAACAATTTCCTGGGCGTAGAGCCTGCCTGAGTGTGGTTGATAAACCCAAGGGCACTCCATTGTAGAAAGCAGATTTTCCCTTTCCGAGTAGCTGTCAATTACAAGTAGCTTCCTGGTTAGGGGTGGGACTTTGTGTCCACTTCCCCTCCTCAGTGCTGGGGTTTTGTCTGGCTTCAACACGGGCAGGTTTCGTGTGTCCTGTCACAGTCTCTGGGAGTTCCTATGTATGAGTCTGGTTGTGTCTGGAAGACACTGTCCCTTGGAGGCATCCGCCACGTTTGGCTCTTAAAATCTTGCTCCTCTTCCACATAGATCCCTGAGCCTTGAGGGGAGGGGTTTGATGGAGGCACCCTATTTAGGACCGAGCGCTCCAAGTCTCTCTCTCTGCACATGGTCAGATTGTGGGGCTCTGTGTTAACACTCATCTACTGCAAGAAGCAGCTTCTCCGATGAGGGTTGAATGGGGCGCTGATCTACCTCATGGGTGCTTTTATACACTCAAGGTGACATTGGCTGTAGGCAAAAGCCAAGCCCAGAGACACAGTAAATGGTTTTAAAAAGCAAGAAGACAACAAATGTGAATGTCCACAGGCATGAGTGTGGGTATGACCTCTTCTGGGGACCCTGGCTCCAGAGAAAATGAGCAACAGAGCTGGGGTGTAGGAGGGGGCAAGGGAGTGGGGGGTAGAGTTGCAGATGCAGGGGAGGAGTGAGCCTGGGGGGGGGGGGGGGGGCGAGGAAGAAGACAATAGAAGGTGGAACCTCCAGGTGTGTCCAGAACACCTGCCCTCACCTCTTCATCTTTCTTCCCTTGAACAGCTGTCTCTCAGAGACTCAGACAGAACAAGCCTGTTCCTCAGGCCCTTGTTAAATACTCTGTCACAAGGGGCCAGAAATTCTCCTACAGGCAGGTGAGTCAGAGTTCACAGCTGCTAGATGGGAACCCTTTGTTCTGGTCTGGGTAGGAAACGTGTGCCAAACTTGAGTAAAGTCCTCTTGAAATCCCCTCTGGGGAGCAGCCTGGCAGTGGCTCTCTAGCCCGGAGCTGGCCTCAGAGGAGCAGGAGTCTGTCTGTCTTGTTTGCATTTCTACAGCACAAACTGGTTGCTAAATGGAGCGGACCCAGGGGTTGTTAATTTCCAAAGTGAGCTGTGAACCACAGGGAGGTTTTGAAGAGCACTTTTTGGAGCAAAGTACACCTGTGCCTCCATGGGGACTTGATCCCTGAGGTCTGGGGTTATCCAAAAGCTGAGGGTTGATGGGATTTCACATTCCTGAGGAGCAGTAACTCCCAGAGTTTATATATAGTGTTCCAACCACACTGTTCCAGGAATCCGGTGGGTGTGCTGTTAGAAACCTGAGCTGTGAAGCTTGGGGGAATTTTTTTTTTCCTTAACCACTGTGCTAGATCTTTTGATAATTCCAGATGAGTAAGCTCCACCAGGGATAACCTTGAATGCTCTTGGAAACAATTTTTTTTTGTGTGTGTGTGTGCAATTTCCCAGGAATCCACAGGTGGAGATAAATAGGAGCATGAACGATAAGACACAAGGTTAGTCATTAGTGTTACCCAAGCCTCAGAAGGGCTAGGTGACCTTGAGTTAATACCTTTACTCTCTGGGAATGTGGGTTGATAACAACACAGAGCTGCTCTGAGCCTGGCAGAGGTCACTTCTGGAAAGATAGTTCTGAACTCCTCCAGTGGAAAGGAAGATAAACAGTGCAGTGTGAACATTCGGCGGTGGCGTGACTTCAGCGGTGGAGAAATCGTTCTGTTAGGCTCTACCAGAGCCCAGAGACCCCCTAGGAGCTCCAGTCTCAGAGCATAAAGTGTTGCATGAGAATTCCAGACTTCCTAACCCACAGTGTCTCTTACCTATGGGCCGTCAGTGGACTTTCTCTCAACTCCACTTATCTTGGTTTGGGTTCTGGGGGATAAAATTAACTATCAATAGATCTGGACCATTTCTAAGAGGGGGCTTGAATATAGTTCTCTAATGACTTAATTATTGCCACTTTGGGGGGGGGGAGACCTGATGCCAGGATTTAAATGGAACATTTGCATGTCTGCACAGCTTTCCTCTGGTTCCCTTCGCTCCAGGCTCTTAGGAGGTGCTGACCTTACCAGCCAGCTAGAGGCGATTCTTTGTCCTTGGCTAGAAAAGGGCAGTTATTAGGAACCCAGGTGGCCTCCCTATTTTTTTTTTTTTTTGATGTTCCATTTAAGAACTGTTGTGTCTGACCTGATGTGTTTTTCAGTTTTGCACCTGTTGTCTCTTCTTCATGTTTTTGATTATTATTTACTTTTGAGGTTACCTTAGGAATCAATTACTGTTGATAATGCTCAATATCAACTTAGGAAAATAGCAAGCTGGATGACTTCCATGGTCCTGAGGTCAGTTCTCATCTGAATAAGAAAGGCTGCCTTTAGAGCAGTTTCTGGATGTTTCTGTCTTCCCCACTCTCTAGAAAAATTCTGTGTTTGCTCTTTTTTCCAAACAGCATCACAAGCAAAAATGGAGTCAGACAGACAGACTCCGTTCTGTGTCTGATTCCAAGCACTGATGGTTATTTTTCGGAGAAAACCAATTCTGAGGCATCGATTGTGGCTTTTTCCTGAAGTTCTGGCCCCAGGGGCTGTGCAGCCTCACTCAAACGATGCTAACTCTTCCCCATCCTGAGCTACTGTCCTTTGCTCACCGTTCAGGAACCACTTCAACTGAGATTCAGTCACCTTCCTGACGTCACCTTCAGGGTCATGAGGAGATGGTATCTCCCATGTCTGTGCCCCTTCACAGTTTCTACAACGAAACAAGCCATTTCAATGTTTGACTGCAAAAACGCCACTCATGTTTCCTCCCTCATTGGCCTGACACTGCTCTGGAAAAAAAAAATGATCAAGGACCTCACTGCCAATTTGGTGATTTGGGTTAGTGTTCCTTACCCTGGGAGCCCTGGATTTGGAAGGGAAAAAAATACTACTGCTGATCTCTAACTGAAGTTTAGCATTTCCTTTAGCCAAGGGTGTGGTAACAAACCACAGTAGTGCTAACATGACAGTTATTGCAAGTATCTTAAAGTGTTTTCTTTCACCACTCCTGAGAAATTGTAGTGGTTTGTGGAGTGACTGCTAGATCTTGTTAGTACATTAATGAAGATGCACACATATGCCTATAGGAAAATGTTTTAAATATTGTACCACAATCATTTTGCTGTAAGTAGTTTTAGTGATTACTTTCTATATTTTAGTTTATATATTTAACATTCTTATTTTGAGAAGGGCCCATAGCATCCAATAGACTGCCAAAGAGATCCATGGGTGTTGGAGGTAGTGGTGGAGAAACTCACTTTAACCATTAGTTGCTTTGTGTTCTAGTTTTATTCTGTTGCTGTGATTAAATACTTTGACCAAAAACAACTCAGATATAAAGCCAGATGACAGTCCATCACCGAGGGACATCAAGGCAGGAACTTGAAGCAGAAACTGTGGAGGAATGCTACTTGCTGGCTCACTCTGGGCCTTGGGCTTTCTGGCTTGCTCCCTCACTCATGTTTAGCCAGCTTTCTGATACAGCCCAAGTGTTGCTCAAGGAAGACTTGGTTCTCAAGGTTCTACCCACGGTGGACTGGGCATGTATCAATTAATCACCAAGATGGTTCCCTCGTATCCATGTCCATAGAGCAACCCGGTCTAGGCTTCTTCTCTCAGATGACTCTCGACTGTCAAGTTGACAGTTAAGGCTAACGGGTGTGCCTGTTTCTCTAGACGATTTCTCAGAAGCACCTACTGCCAAAAGCTGTTTTTACTTTGTTCCCACAACGTGACTCTTCCCCTAGTGTTCTCCATCACTCCTCCCCGCCTCTTTTATCAATTCTTCCTTGCATTTAAGATTTTTTTTTACGATCCTATTCTTCCTCCTTCCTTCCCACACATATTTATTAATCTCTACTATGAAGTAGCTGCAGTGCTTTAGAGGGGAGAGACGAGTGCTAGGTCCTTACAGTGCAGCTGTAGTGCACACTTCCGGAGCATGTAAGAGAGATAGTTAACCTAGCTTCGAGAGCCTACCATGGAGGTACCTCCAGGTTAAGTCTTAGAAGGCCAAGTAGAGTTAGTTAGGCTTAGTGATGAGAATGACTAACTAAAACAAGCAAGCAAACAAACAAACAACCAACAAACAACAACATAAATAAATAAACTAAAGCCAGTGGTAGTGGTGCACACCTTTAATCCCAGCACTTGGGAGGCAGAGGCAGGGAGATCTCCGTGAGTCTGAGGCCAGCTTGATTTACAGAGTGAGTTCCAGGACAGCCAGGGTCACACAGAGAAACCCTGTCTCAAAAAACAAACAAACAAACAAAAAACAAACAAAAAAATGAAAGTGTGGCTAACAAGAACTGTTGAATGGTCAAGCTGAGCCTGACAGGTAAGGGTGGCCAGATGGCTGAGTGTTTTTCAGACCATGCTGAGTAGGCACCAAGGCTTTCAGAGGACTGCATTTTAGAGAGGCAGCTCTGGTTCAGTGCAGAGATGGGCTGGAGGGAGGAGGCCCGCGGGTGAGATGAGCAGAGAAGGCACACACTGCCTTTTGCTCACTCTTGAGGGCACCACCGTGTCCGCCCTGTGCTTCCTTTCCTTCCTCCCTCCTGAGATGCGCCTCCCTCCACAGCGTCCCACACTCCTGGTGACTGCGGTCGACCTTCCAGGTAGCACCATCTTATTGGACTTTCACCATTTTTAATGTTATTTGAGGCCCGGTTGAGTGACTTTGTAGTGCATCCCTTTCTTCCCTCTTCTTTGGCTTTCTTGAGGACCAGAACTGGGTCTAGCTTATGCTTATATACCTAGGAGAGTCTCTGAGACGACACAGAATAGGAGAGAAGTGTAAGGAACTCGTAGAATTTGTCTACAGTCATATGGGGAAGACATACGGCCCTCCCCACCAAGGGCAATAGAATCATAAAATATCCGGGAAGACCAGCTAATCATTATTTTAAAAATGAGGTGCTTTATTTTTTCTGCATGGGAAGAAGCTGTTGGCATTATTCTGTGCCCCACCTCTCTCTGCCACCATCAGCCAGGATTGTTGTAGATGTAATTCTAAACTGTCTTATTAAATAAGAAACACAGAGCCAAATAAAGAGTTAAAAGCCCAGAGATCGAGCAGCAGCCAAGAGCTAAGACCACCTTATCTTACCACTCCCTGCTGTCCTTCCCCTGAGAGACCTACTTCCTGTGTCCTGTCTTTTTATTGCCTTTCTGTTCTGCCTTCTCATTGGTACTAAACCCAACCACATGACTTCCTCATCTCTGCCTCTCTATACAGACCTCCTGGTCTCTATGGTTTGTACTGAGATTAAAGGTTTGGGTCACTGCTTGGCTGTGTCCTTGAACACACAGAAATTCTGCCTGCCATGTGATCGCATTAAGGGCATGTGCTACCACTGCCCAGACTTCTGCTTAATGACTTGCTCTTAACTCTGATCTCCAGGCAACTTTATTAACATACAAATAAAATCACACTTCAGCACAAATAAAATATCACCATAGATTGTGGTGCTGCCAGAATTCACAGCCGGTTCTAACAGGAGCTGAGAGTGCACCTTAGAAAAGTGGATGGTGTGGGCTCCTCTTCTTAGGGGAGAATGTCTCCCATGATGGTACCGAAGAGACTAAGCAAGAGGAGGGGGCTAAATCTCAACCAAGAAAAATCATGGGTAGACTCTAGAATCTCAGGAGGTCCTATGCTGTTCTTGTTGGTGGCCCACTGCACTGGCTGATTTGTGTCAACTTCAACAAGCTAGAGACATCAGAGAAGAAGGAGCCTCAGTTGAGGAAATGCCTCCATGAGACCCAGCTGTAAGGCGTTTTCTCAAT
Source organism: Peromyscus nudipes (assembly GCA_902168325.1). Lineage (NCBI taxonomy): Eukaryota > Metazoa > Chordata > Mammalia > Rodentia > Cricetidae > Peromyscus > Peromyscus nudipes. The sequence goes on from CABHPH010132738.1 coordinate 16,368, forward strand.
TAGTGATCAATGGAGAAGGAACCAGCCCATGGTGGGTGGTGCCATCCCTGGGCTCAGGGTCCTGGGTTCTGTAAGAAAGCAGGATGAGTAAGCCAGGAGAAGCAAATCAGTAAGCAACATCCCTCCATGGCTTCTGTATCAGCTCCTGCCTCCAGAATCCTGTCCTGACTTCCTTCAGTGATGAATAATAATGTGGAAGTGTAAGCCAAATAAATCTTTACCTCCCCAGCTTGCTTTTTGGTCATGGTGTTTCATTGCAGCAATGGAAACCCTAAGACAAATTAGTACCAGGAGTGGAGTATTGCTGTGGCAGACCTGACCATGTTTGGGGGAGGATTATGGAAGGACTTTGGAACTTTGGGCTAGAAAAGCCAATGAGACCTCGGTGGGAGGAGAACTTAGAAGATAAGAATATTGAGAGAAGTGCAGAGGATGGAGGCCTGGCTTGCAAAGTTTCAGAGGGAAATTTAAAGACTCTATCAGGGCCATTTGTTATTTTGAATTAAGATTCTGTGGTTCTGGTTAGCTGGGGCTGATGAATCAACTGTAATTAACATGGTACCAGAACTACTAAAGCAAGACTTTGCTTTGCTGGGATACTTGATGCTGGTTGCTGGAGCTGAGAAATTTTGTGATGATTATGAAGAGACCAGCATCACTGAGGTGAAATCTAGGATTTGTTTCTCGAGAGCACAGAGAAGCTGTTTTCCAGAGGTGGCCAAGGTTGTACCTTGCACTGGCAGCCAGACTTGGTAATGTGTAAGTGTCACCCAGGTGGGACTGGTTTTGAAGGCATAAAGGGGTCATGGAGAGCAGCTGAAGCTTGGCACTGTGAGAGGCCAGGAAAGGCCATTGGTGAAGGTACAGCCTCAGCCTCAGTAGCAACTGAAGGCCCAAGACTGAAGGGGTCATGCAAAGAACTGAGGCTTGGCACCACGAAGAGAGCGTAGGAGAGGCTATTGGTAAAAGTGCAGCCCAGTTTACCACAGAACCCCAGCATTTTGGAGATGCTGGGACCATGGGATGACCACCAAGAACAGCAGCAGCAGTGGAGTGGAGCCAGCCAGAGCTGGAGAAGCGACCCAAGCTCTTTGCAGGAGTCAAGAAGATTGTGAGTGAATCCCCAATAATTGGACATTGAGTTATTTATACTGTTGGGGTTTGGTTTTGCTTGATTCAGAAGGTGATGGTGCCTCTTGAAGAAGTTATTTAATTTTGCTTTTTAAAGGAACCCACAGGTGAAAGACTGGAACTTTTAAAAGAGATTGGATATTTTAAAGAGACTGGAATTTTAAAGACTGGTATTTTTAAAGTTATTTATAATTTTAATGTGAGATCTTGGGGATGAATAAGGAAGGAAGGGTTGTGGCTTAATAGTGATGTGTTTGTGTGTCAAGTTGACAAGGGGTCAGTTGTACTGGCTGGTTTTGTGTGTCAACTTGACACAAGCTAGAGTCATCAGAGAGGAAGAAACCTCAGTTAAGGAAATGTCTCCATGAGACACGGCTATAAAGCATTTTCTCAATTGGTGATCAATGGGGGAGGGCCCAGCCCATGGTGGGTGGTGCCGTCCCTAGGCTGGTGGTCCTAGATTCTATAAGAGAGCAGGCTGAGCAAGCAAAGGGGAGCAAGCCAGTAAGCAGCACCCTCTTCCCTCAACCCCACGACCTCTGTATCAGCTCTTGCCTCCAGGATCCTGTCCTGTTTGAGTTCCTGTCCTGACTTCCTTAGGTGATGAACAGCAATGTGGGAATGTAAGCTAAATAAACCCTTTCCTCCCCCAACTTGCTTTTTGGTCATGGTGTTTCATCACAGCAACGGAAACTGTAACTAAGCCACCCACTCTCCTTGAGTTACCTGTTAGAGGTTGATAGAGGAACAGAATCAGCAGGCCATATACTTATAGTCGTAAGTGGGGACTTCTGGTGGCTCATATGATCAGAGGTTGGCCAGTCCCACTCTGGTCTCCTGCAGTTTGGAGAGTTGGAGAAACCAGTGGCTGCTCAGTCTAAGGAGCTCCAGAGGATGGAGGGACCAATGGTGTGTCCCAGGCAAGGCTGAGGCTGCAAAACCATTGGTACAAGGACTGAGGAAGAACGTGGGGTCTGTTGTCCTGTCAGAAGCAGGAAGTCACACGCTCAGAAAGAGAGGAACTTGCCCATGTATGTGAGTTTCTGTTTCCTCCCTTTTTTGTTCCTCCCAGGCCCCACCTTCGGGTTGTGCTGATTCTTATTTGTTGATATACATCCATTTGTCCCGGAGACATCCACAGACACATCCATTTTCTAGATTACTGTCAGTCTAGCCAAGGTGCTGATCGAGATTAATCATCATAGGGTAGGTATGGGGAACAATAGTGGTCCATAGCAGATATTTCACTATTGGCCTGGACAAAGCCCTTGAACACTTAATCAACCTTCCATGTATATGTGTGTGTATGTTTGAGTGTACGTGTGCAGCCCTCTCTCTGGGCACGTTGTATGGTCCCTCGTTATTCACCATAACTAAGATGGAAAATGTGTAAATGGTTCAACTTCATTGCCCCTTATGCAGACATTAACCAGACACCAGGGAACAGCAGGAATTGAAAAGAACATAAAGGTTGCAAGTTAATCCTTGAAGTTGTGGGACTGCAGGCAAAGGGAGAATGGCTGGCTATTAGAGATGATGGTGTGTAGAATGGATAATGGACTCTTACTCCTTAGCAGGGAGACCACTGATCTAATAAAGCCAGCCATCCCAGTTCCTTCAGAAAGCTGGGGTAAATGGTGATGGTATGCATGGAGTTAACCATGTGAACACACACACACACACACACACACACACACACACACACACACACCTCAAAACTTCTGAAGTCATGTAAATCCCAAACTTCTGAAGTACTTAAAAACAAAACAAAGAACCCCCGTCAGCCTGATAGCGAGTTAGGGAAGCCCTGTTTACACTGGACAAGTGAGTCAATACCTAGTTCTCGTATTCCTGGCTCAGCCGAGCTTGGCCAAGCGTAGTTCACCTCTTTCTTGTCAGGCTCACTAATACTGGAACTTTCTGGTCCCTGGGGTTAGAAAGATTGGAGGACACATTTCTGAGGTCACGAAACAGAAAGGTGAGGAACCGTTCTTTAAGAAAACTGGAATCAGGTTGGACATCCCTCCCTGATCAGCTACTCCAGTTGTTTCTAAGGTGGTTTTTATTTCCTACCACCCAGCTGTTGAAATCTGGCTTTGCAGAGATGTGACGCTGTGGAAAGGAATGTAGAACTACCTGAGGACAGAACTGGGAACTGGCGATACCGCACGTCGGCAGGACAGCTGCTGAGCTGCTTGCAGACCGAGGCAGAAGTGTGCGCCCCATCTGATGGTGTTGGGATTCATGTGCTTTCCTCAACTTTGAAACGTCCCGTAGCCCTGCACTTCGAGTCGGTCGTCGGTCGTCAGTCTCTGGAGTGCCTCCCTGCACAGTTTCGAGTTGTGCATTGAAATGAGTAAGGCAGATTAGGGACATGGGAGAAAACCAGAGAAGAGAAAGTCAGGGCTTGCCAAAGAGACTCAGCAGAAGCAAATGTCAAGTCTGTCCACAAGTGTTCCCAGAGTCATTTCCTAAGACAGAAACTCTTTCAGGCTACACCCTACAGAACCACGGGGTAGGTCCTGAGGAAGTGGGTGGGTTTAGAGCTCCGCTTGCCCACGCCCATATATGCATTTCAATGTAAATTAAAAGAAATAAAAAAAAAACCTAAAAGAGGGCTCTCTCCATCACCTCTGCCCATTTCCATGGAAAGCTTGGAAAACGATTGTCATCATAGAACTCAAGACTCTGCCTTCACCGGAACAGTGCCTGTCATCACCTTACGGGCGACACCCACGGTGCTGCATTAACTCATGTCATAGTTAAGAGCCTTACGGTGTCAACTATAAACAGAGCATTCTGCAGTTTAAACCACCTTGCTGGGCAATTTTAGCCTTTAAATATGCTAACACCTCAGGCTGGTGGAGGCTCAGTGGGCAAAGGCGCCTACTACACAACCTGGCAACCTGAGCTTGATCTCCAGAACCATGTGCAGGCGGAAGAGGAGGACTGAGCCCGCTAAGTTGTCCTCTAACCCAGCCTTTGTGTCTATATGTGTGCACGTGCGTGCACACACACACACACACACACACACACACACACACGCACGACTAACATCTCAAAAAACGAAAGTAATGGCAGGAACATCAAAGACACTCTGACTTAATAAGTGACAAAATATTTGAGCATCTAGTTTGGCTTCTTTTCTTTTTTTTAAAACAATTTGTTTATTTTTATTCTGTGTGCATTGGTGTTTTGCTGCATGTATGTGTAATGGTGTCCAATCCCCTGCAACTGGAGTTACAGTTGTAAATTGACATATGGGTGCTTGGGAATTGAACCCAGGTCCTCTAGAAGAGCAGTCAGTACTCAACCACTGATCCATCTCTTCAGCCCCTCCCCCCCCCCCCCCCC
>CABHPH010132738.1:20952-31207 GCA_902168325.1 Peromyscus nudipes
CCTTCCTTCCTTTCTTCTCTTTCAACAGGCTCTCACATAGCCCAGGCTGCCCTCAAACTCATGTAGCTAAGGATGACTTTCAAATGCTGATTCTCTTGCTGTCTCCTCTGGAGGGCTGGGGTGACAGGGACGAACCACCACACTCAGTTTGGTCCAATTCTTTACAGAATTGCTGTGTTACAGGAGAGAATTACAGCTCAGCCTACACCCACACCTATCATTTGCAAACTATATATTTATGAATTTGCTGCTTCCTAATTTTTATTTACAGCCCATGGATCAGTACTGTTAGTGCCTCCACATTCATGTGTGGACACGCACAGAGCTCAGTACAATGTGAGCTACCAGACGAGCATGTTCTCAGCTAAAGTGGAACAAAGTGACACTTTCAGCTCTCCTCCTGCAAACAGGAGTTTTCTTTGTCATTTATTTAGTGCCATGTCCTTTTATTTTACTGTGTGTGTGTGTGTGTGTGTGTGTGTGTGTGTGTGCGCGCACGCGCGTGCGCGAACTTGCTTTTGTTGGGCAGTTTTGCTTTTTAAAATGCTCCAGTCACAGGGCCGACATGCTGTCATGGGCTGCTGGGCACAAGAAGGCTGCAGTGTGTCTAGAAGAGGGAGTCGCTGTGTTCACGCTTCCTTCAAGCAAGAGCTTCAGAGGTATTAGCAGGGAGTAGAAAGTTGATGAACACACACTGTTTCTTAAATAAAGCTACCTTTAAAACATAAACCAAGACTTTGTATTGATTGACAAAAATATTATAATTAGATGCTTCCTGAAACCCAGCCCTGCATTTTCTCTGGGACTGATGATTGGGTACCTGCTAATTTCATGACGTTGGTGGCTTTACCAAGCAGAACTGCCTCAGGTAAGGAGCATCAACCATGCAGTGATGCACTGAGAGATGGTGGGGACGTTCTGAGAAACACAGCATCAGGTTATATGGTGTTAGCATCATAGAGTACACTCACACAAACTAAGATGTTGCTGGGTGACAGCATCTATGGGACTATCAACATAGATGCCTTTTCCCAATGACCAAGATCATTCTGCAGCTCATGGCTGTGCTGGAAGTACAGGCTCTTACCGGAATAAGGAGCTTGTGAATCCCTTACCTTTTCCCACCCTAGGTTGGCCTGGAAGCCATACTGTTTCGAACTAGAAGAAGCTTATTAGTTGGCAAGGTACCCTCTTCATGGGGTTGGCTGGAACTTATTTCTTTCAGTGGCAGGAATTCCTCACCATCCTGACTGGAAACACTTACCTTAAGGTTGAGGTCTTACAGGCAATTTGCTATATTGTTTCATGGAAATTATTTATTCAACCTGGGCTCTAGCCAAGTGGTAAAATGAGACTGCATGATAGACTTCATTCCCAGGCAGGTTGGGTAGGGGATCAAGTTGATCACGAAGATTCCTTTGTTTAAGCTAACCATAGAACCTTGGGTTGGGGAGATTTATTCTTAACCTGGAAATTCCAGTGTATACCAGATAGAAATGTATCCACTGGATCCAGGCAAGATTGACTGCAATGATGGCTTAGTAAGATGAGGATGGCTTGGCTTCTCGGGGAGCCAGAACCATAAGAAAACTATCTGGCAGGAAGGAATGAGCAAGGTAAGTCTCTGTGGATGTTCCAGAATGTCTTCTTGTTCATGATTCACAGATAAACATCTGGTGGGACCACCACTGGGTGTTGGAAGATGGTTGATGATTTTGATCAGGCAAGTGCTAAGGCTCTCATGGCCTGTTCTAGAAGGTTTCCTTTTAAATGTCTTTTCTCCTTTAAGGGGCTCCCTGGAGGTTCCTGAGAGAACTGCAGTTTCCTTCTAAGCTCTATGGAGCATAGATGAGGAATGAGGCTTGAGTGTTTCTCCCTATCTGGATGTGTTCTCAGAGTCTGCTATATCATAGGCTTACCTCATCAATGTCACCACTGCCTTCTAATCATGAACTGCTTTCTGTGGCATCTTCAGCATCAAGTTTTTGTCCAGCATGGAAGTGTTCTGCTAAGAGGGTCCTAAGGTTGCAGGGTGGGGATGGGGGGATATAAATGTGTGCGTGCAATGTGGGAGTGCATGTATATGAGACTGTGGCAAACCCCAGAGCAGTAGATTACCTTTCTGGACAGCTCTGCCTGAGGTCTAGAACACTAGGACACACACTGGGTGTGGCTCCATCTGACAATGCAAAACCATGTGTCACTCCTTCAAGAATCAGCATCCCCTAGGCCTTCTTTGCTCACCATCCACATCCAGTAAGTTCCTGCATCTTCAGGGAGAACAGACTGCCTCCTGCAGGCTGGAGTCATGTGCCCTCTAAGCCATTACCATGCTACTCTTGTGTCCTCTACTCACTGTCTCTAAAGCTTCCAGAAATGCCTTCTTCCCCCAAATCTGGATCTCTCTCTGTCTCTTTTTCAGGTCTGTCTTTGATTGAAGCCCTTTGTGGTAGATTGAAGGTAATTGGCCCCCATGAACTCATGAGGAGCGGCACTATCAGGAGTGTGGCTTTGTTGGAGTAGATATCACCTTGTTTGAGGAAGTGTGTCGCTATGGGGATGGGCGTTGAGGTCTCCTACGCTCAAGCTACTCCCAGTGTCACAGTTCACTCACTGTTGTCTTTTCTCAAGATGTAGCCAGCTCCATGTCTGTCTGCACACCACATGCTCTCTGCCATAATGATAATGGACTGAACCTCTGAAACTGTAAGCTGCCACCTCAATTAAATGTTTTCCTTATATGAGTTGCTGTGGTCATGGTGTCTCTTCACAGCAATAGAAACCCTAACTAAGACACCCTTTGAAGCCTTCTGGTCATTTTCAGGACTAGGGCTAAATAAATCATGTATACCACAAAATATTCTTTAGGATTTCGTCTCTTGTGTGTCTGTCCAATGTCCCTCTTACGTGTGAACTTGGGGGTGGAACCCAGGGCTTTGCCCCCACCCCCAATACTTTCTTTTCTTGATCCCCCAGTAATTGTGGATGGTCTGACTGGGATGAACACTATCTGGCCCATGGTTCAGGGAGTTGAGGTGTTAAATTGACGCAGGGTGTTGATTGGTCTTGGACTGACAAACTCCAGGAAGAGGTGTGGGTAGCAATGTTTATTTATACAAGTGTAGAAGAGAAACGGTTCATTTGCTTTTTCTGTTCCTAACTCAGCATTCCTCTCTTTTCTTCTTGTTCTTTTTTGAATGGAATGATGTCACCCACTCACTGGTTTTATATAGCTCTCACTGAAGAAGAACTCAACGGAAATCGTGCCTATTAATTAGAAACCCAGAATGTGGGCAGTTTTGAACTGCTAATTAAAACTTACCAATTGAGTTGTATTCACAGCTTTTAAACCTTTTTCTTTTCCTGAACCTAGAACTTTGCTCATCAGAGAGGATGGCTTTTTAAAAGGCATCTCCCTTTCAAACGGTTCCATTTATCTCCAGTAAAATCTCAGGGCCGGATCTTTTTCTCCTGTGGGGAAGTTGTTAGTGAGAGGAAAAAAGTGCTCAGGTTCCTTCCACTCTACCCTCTAATGATTGCTGCCTGCGGTTCTCACCAGACGGCAGAGTGGATGGATGTTTAGTCAGGGCCTGGAGATGCCTTCCTTCACAGGTTGGCCTCGAGGAGACAATCTCCTTAATATCTAGGCTCCATGGGGACATCAGTGGCCTCTGAGGGGGTAGGGTATGCTCTGTCCCTCACTACACCCACCTGTAGGGAACCAAACAAGCCCAGGAAGGTAGATGATAAAAGTCTGAAGGCATGGAATCTACCCACTAGTCTTTTCAGGGTCTGGAGTCCTCTGCGGAAGCCATCAATGCAGAAGCTTGCTCAGGAGTGTGGCTTTCCGGGCCCAGTGCCAACAACTCACACAGGCCTCTCTGTTCAACACAGACTGCATCAACCTGACTTTCTTTCTTTCTTTTTTTTTTTTTTAGGTGGCCCAGCAGGATCCCCTTGTGACTGGAATCGGAGTTTGCACAGACTCCTAAGAGGTGGGTCTATAGGAGGGGTGTGTGATATCTCCAACAACTGGCCCCATTGTATCCCAGCCTGTGGGAGTAGAGAGAAAAGTTCTTGTGGCTGCGGCCCTTTGAATCTACCAAGCCAGGCAAGGCCATGTGTTGCGCATGTGCTTGGGGCCTCGGCTGTGGCCACGGCTGGCCATGTGCTTTGCGTTTCCTTTCTTTTTCAGAAGGTGGCTGATTCATGCAAAATGCTTAACAATGCCTGCCATGCGCAGCGCGGGGGATCAGATCCCCTTTGATGTGCAGGGTCTTTTTGGAGGTTCCAAAAAACCAGTTCAAAAGGTTTACTTTGGACACCACACCTCCAGCACATGTGAAAGGCGAGGCCCGGCTCCCCAGGCGGCTTGCTGGGGAAACATCTTGTGCTGGCTTCTCCCCTTCTGGTTTGTCTTGTGCTGACCGCAGGTTTTCAGATTTCACGCTGTCCTGGTGGTGAAAGCCGGGGATTAGAGGGAAAATGGCCAGCCTTCAGCTGAGCTTTTTTTAGGTGTCCAGGGAAACCAGGACACACACACTGCTAGTATCGTTGTACCGTCAGATGGCCAGGACGCGGCCCAGGCTGGTGACTTGCCAACCATGAGGTGTTTTCCTGCCGGTGCTTCTGAGCTTGTAGAGACACCAGAGGAAGTGCAGACTGAGGAGGAGCCATCTGGTCACCAGGGTGGGTGCCATTGCAGCTCTCCTTGGGTTTGTTTTTGGGGTGCTGGGTCTTTTTTTGCTTGTCTCACACAGGAGACAATGCTGTCATCTTTTTTTGCTTCTCTCACGCAGGAGAGGAGTTAGGGATGGCTGGAGACAGGGACTCTTGGAGAATGTCATGAGGATGGTGGTCACCCAGAGGAGAACCGTTTACCATACTTTTCTGTTCTGAGTTTCCTGAGCTGCCTTGTCCTCTGGGGATAGGTTCTGGAAAGGCTCTCTCGTTTCCTTACAGACAAGATTTTCAAGAGAAAGCATCACAGAACCTGTCTTATTATGCACCCAGCCATGACCTAGAGGTTAGGGACTTGGGGAAGGCATGTTTTCCTTCTTTTCTATCTCTCAGGAGCTCTTTGGATTCTTTGTTCTTTTGTGGGCTGAGGTGGATGCTTCCTCTGTGACTAAACTGCTTTGTAACAGTGAGTGGGGAACTGGTGAAAATTAGATGCCCCAGTCCCTCTCTGTGTTAGCAAAAAGCCAAGGGACAACCCAGGCTGGCTGCGTGGGCAGAGGGAACAGTCTGGTCCGTTTGCTAGCACAGGTATACCAGAACATCATCTCTGGAGAAGGGAGGAGATGTGGAGGCCCCATGGTCTTACCATCTGCTCCCTTGGAGCTAGACACCATTTCTCTCTTCATACAAGGCAGGTTACTGCCCCTAGCAGCCGCCAGCCTCCTAGCCAAAGTTGGCATCTCTGAAATGCCACAAATGCTCAGTTGGCCTCCCAAATGATTTACCACAACATATGGAAATATCCTGGCCAAGCCTATAGCTATTTGGCAGCTTATAGGTATATATAAATCACGCACTAATTTTAATGCAATTTACCCCTGTTCTGTAATACTCTCTAGTTATCTATCCTTCACAGATTTTCCTCACAGGTCTCCTTGACCCTGACCACAGAGGATCACTCCCCATCTTAGACTGAGACTGATCTTTATGTATCCATTGAGACTCTGTGAAGATGCACCCTCTCCATTGTCCTGCTCACAGGAGAGCATAGTGAATTATTATTTTTCTTTCCTGACTTGACATCCTTGTGGATCCCTAGTTTCAGAACATTACCACACATGCCCTTCACTTCATGTTGTGTCTTTGCTGATTTCTGAAATCTGCCCTGAAGGGAAGGGGGGGGGGTTCTGAGCTGGAAACATTGTCTTTATGTATCTTCCGTATCACTCTCTGCCCTATTTCTCTTTCTCCACCTCCCTCCCTTTTCCTCCTTTCCTCTCCCCATTTCTTTCTTGGCACAATATCTCATGTAGGCAGTGGATGCAGCCAAGGATGACCTTGGACTTCCAGTTCTCTGTATCTACTCCCCAGATGCTGGACTTACAGGTGGACACTACTGCCCTAGGTTTATGTGTGGCTGGGGATGGAGCCCAGGGCTTCATGCATGCTAGGGAAGCACTCTGTTCCTAGCCTTAGGTTCTTATTTTTGTTCTAGAACAAATGGCAGCATTTTGTTTCTGTGTGAGTCAACAGTTAATAATTTGTCACTCTGGGGTAGGTAGTGTGCTAGGCACTGTCCTTTATCAAGGACTTGGAAACATCCTGCACCCTGTTCCTGTTTTACACACGAAAATACTACAAATCTTTGCTGAGCATAGGGGCACATTCCCGTAATCCCAACACTTGAGAGGAGGAGGCCAGAGGGTCAGCAGTTCAAGACCCGCTCCAGCTACCTAAAGAGTTTGAAGCCAGCTTGAGTTACCTCATCAAACACACAAACAACAATCAGTCTCTAAGCTAGACTGGTAGTGAGCACTCAAGTGGTAATTTAAACATAGAGACACGGTCTCTCTCTCTATTATATGTGGTCCCTGCTATTGAGATTACTTCATTCTACATACACGTGGGGATTTCCCCCGTCTTGAAACTTAACTAGCTTGGAGATGTAATTAATCCAAAATGATAGGTGGAACTCCATTTCATGGATATGTTTTTCTTAATGTTGGCCCCTATTGTAGATAGATTTTTATGCTCCACTTTAGCAAACAATGAACGAATTGACTAATTTGAAGAACCAATTCTAGACTCTCTTACCAATGCCATATAATTAGAATCAATCTATATTTATCAATGCACTTCCTTAGTGTGTTTGGGTTTTTTAGCTTTGTTTCATGAAGGTGGCTTAGCCCTCTTCCATAAATTCCATGACTAGAGACAGGGATGTCTGTTGGAGTTGTCGGGGAGCCTAAGTCTTAAAGGATTGAAGATGTGAATGGGTCCATCAGGGCCATTTCATAACTGGAAAATTTAAGATGAAAGGGAAGTGAGTTGACCAAGGGAGAACATATTTAGATGACATCAAATCTTGGCTCAAATTGGAAGGTTCCTGGAGCCAGGGCATTGTTATTGATGAAGATCAAGAATGAAGTGTGTCTGAGTGATCACCATGGAGACCACCGATGTGGGGGTAACAGTGTGCCGGCTGCTTTGTGGCATTTTTTGTGTGTCTGATCTTCATGGTTTGAGGGCTAGATAAGATGTCTCGGTACCAGGTACAGCACCTTGAATGGAGCATATGTTCAGAAATATTAACTGTTTATTAAGTCAACTGATGTGTAGTTAACTCTGAATTAAACAAAAGCCTTAAATAGTTCATGGCTTAGGTGTACACCTGACTATCAGTCCTCCCAATTGGAAAGCTCTGAGCCTGTGTATTTGGTAGGGCCCAGGCTGAGGTATTAAAACAGAAGAATCCCCAAATACCTGAAAGGAAAGAGGATAGAAGTTTCACATTCTTTTATGTGACAGTCCAGAAGTGAGGCAGGCTGGGCTGGGTCCAAGGCAGTCACTGCAGATACAGTCAGCATGAAGAAGGAAGAGCGTGAAAAGGTGACTGGGCATTTTTCCCATGGGACAGTGACTTGAAAGTGGTATTGAACCTTTTACTCACATCCCATTGGCTACAACTGGGTTACATCCAGGCTGAAAGGGAAGCTGGAAAACGTAGTCTCGCATGACAGGAGTTCCATTATTAAAAATGTGGAGAACACATACTTGTAAGTAAGTAACCTCTAATAGAGTCCATAAGCTAAAGTTTCTCTGTGAGCCTTCCCTTAATCTGAATGAGTTGCAAAACAGATCTTGAGAGGAGCCAGACTTCTGCTATGCAAGGGTGGACTTTTGCTGACTTTGACAAAATAGCTTGCTTTTGTAATTTCCATGATTCTGTGAATATCAGGGATCTTTTATTTTCACAGGTCAGCCATTTTTGCTTTTTTTTAATTTTTAAATATGAAAGACATTCGTTCTTCATAAATCCAATGGTGATAGAAAAAGTATACTGTCAAGTGTACTCTTAGATGTTCCGGAAAGGCTGATACAATAAGCAAAGATGAAGAAGAAACTGAGTGGGATGTTGGCCAAGTGGAGGGAAGTCTACAATAACTGAACTAACAACCAGGCTCCATGTCCCCAGTGTCCACTGCACTGTAGGTCAGCAGCGTGGTGACCACTGAAGTATTTACCTTTTTGTATCTCAGTTTTCTCTTCTGGGAGAAGGTGGGTAATCTTACGCCAATGCTTGCCTTTATAGATTTGCTCCTGAGAATAAGGAGGGTGTTGTGACGGGACATCTTGTGCAGGCTCTAGTTTGTAGAAGTTGCTTAGTGACACTGCTCATCCTCTCTCCCTGCTTTGCAAAACAGGGGACCAGTATTGATCCTGTGTCTTAGTTATGTTTCCGTTGCTGTGATAACCACCATGACTGGAAGCAACTTGGGGAGAGAAGGGTGTTTTTCACTCCGTCTTCCACAGCACAGTCCATCGTCTAAGAAAGTCAGGGCAGGAACTCAAGGCAGGAACTGAAGCAAAAACCACGGGGGAGTATTGCTTACTGGCTTGCCCACTGTGGCTTATGAATATCTTATTCATTGCCTGTTTTCTTATACCATCCAGGACTGCCTGACCTGACCACAGATGGCACCACCAACAGTGAGCTGGGCCCTCCCCACAAGAGTCATCAATCAAGAAAATGCCCTACCGGCCAGTCATAGGGAAGCATTTTCTTAGTCAGAGTTCTTCTTCCCAGACATGTCTAGGTTTGTGTCAAGTTGTCAAAAACCAACGGGTACATTCTAGAAGTAAGTGGAGTGACTCTCTTAAGGCATTCCCTGTCATGAATGTTCCTAACCTGGGTATATAGTCTTTCATAGGTAACTGAAGGAAGCAATTCTGACCACATCAGAGAATTACATCTCTGAATACACCTCCCAGGGGCCTGGCCCTGTAGAACTGGATGGGCAGAGGTGAAGGCAATCATCAGGTAGCTGAGGAGCTAGAGAACACAATATCCTAAGCCCCATGCAAGCTGTGTGAGGAGACTAAGAATGTCAGCAAGCTGTGTGTGTGTGTGTGTGTGTGTGCGCGCGCGCATGCGCGCGCGCAGTGGAAGCTGGAAAAATAACCCACCTGGCGAGGGTTGGAAGACGTGGTACCTGGAGGCAGTAGGATTAGTTGCTCATCTATCCCTTGGCTTCTGGAGCAAAGCAGAAAGTGGAGAGTTGAGCCTGGCTCATGTTCCAGAGCAGCATGTCAGGAGGAAGGACAGAAGGAACAGACTCCAGGGAAGCTGGACAGCCCCCCTACCCCCAACAGGGTGGCAGTCTCTAGGCTGAACAGGCTTCTGGGTCACATGAGGGAACCTGGAGGGGTTTAGACACAGAGGGAGATGGGAGATTTCCTCCTCCATGGTGATGGCTGTCCCTGCCAGTAGTAGATAGCCTTGTTTGTGACGCAGAAGGAGACATTTGCTTCTGAACTGATGTGTTGACTTCCAGAAGAGAAGGATGAAGGGACTGACTTTGAAAGCTGGTCACTGGGGACCTGTTCTTCCCTGGAGGCAGCCTTAGAAGAGCAAGTCCTATCTGTTCCTTTCTGCAGTTCCTTTTCTCCAGCCTCCCTCCTCCTCCCTCTCCTCTCCTTCCCTTCCTCCTCCCTCTCCTCTCCTTCCCCTCCTCCTCTTCCCTCCTCTTCTCCCTCCTCCTTCCCTCCTCCACCTCTTCCTCCCTCTCCTCTCCTTTCCCTCCTCCACCTCTTCCTCCCTCTCCTCTCGTTTCCCTTCTCCCCCTCCTCTCTCTCCTCTCCTTTCCCTCCTCCCCCTCCTCCTCCCTCTCTTCTCCTTCCCCTCCTCTCTCTCCTCCCCTTCCCCTCCTCCACCTCCTCGCCCTCCTTCTCATTCCCTCCTCCCCGTCTTCTCCCTCCTTCCCCTCCTTTCCTTCTAACAGACATTGACTTAACTGATTGATTACTTGCCAGGTAGGAACCTAGGAGTGAAAACAAAGGGTGACCAAAGATTACAATCCTAACTGGGGAGACAATTAACTGCCAGAAAATCTCTGTCTTTGTTTTCTCGAGGTCAAGGCCATGCCTGTCTTCCCCTTGCTGGGCCTGCAGAGGGAAACCCTCAGTGGCTCCTTGGTGGTTTACGAAGTATTAGGTTCCAAAATGTGCCAAGGGAACAGGGCAGTGACTCCCACACACTCTTATTAGAAAACCACTTGTGCCGGGCGGTAGTGGC
>CABHPH010132739.1:0-16530 GCA_902168325.1 Peromyscus nudipes
GCGGCCGACTTGGGGGACCGCGGGGTGGCCGCGGGGGTCCCGGCCGGCGCCTACAACCTCGACGCGCAGCGCCCGGTGCGCTTCCAGGGCCCGGCGGGCTCCTTCTTCGGCTACGCGGTGCTGGAGCACTTCCACGACAACACGCGCTGGTGAGTGTCTCCGCGGCTCCTCGACCCCGGCGGCCACCCCGCGGTCCCCCAAGTCGGCCGCTGCCTTTCCGGCCTCTTCCACGCCGCCTCCCGTGGGGCCGATTTAAATGTCTGGCGGCCACGCTGACATCCTGGCCTGCTCCGGGAGGCCAGGGGAGTCGCTGGGGTCCCTGCTCTCCCGAGGCTATCAAGCGCAGCTTCGCTCTCGCCACAGCAAAGTTACTTGTGCTGTATGCCCTCGAGGGGCCGCCGAGCTGGCCAACTACCCTGGGTCCCCAAAGGGCCCCCAGGAGGCCAGGCTGCTCTTGGGGACCACTTCACATCCCTCCTAGGGCAGCTGCATGCAGGAAACATGGGGATGTGGTGGGAGTGGGTCCTGGGGACATGGGGATCTTCAAGAAAGGTACACACGAGGCCCCCACAAAGTCCTGAGAGAATCTGGGATGCAGGGAAGGAAGGCAGGGAGCGCCCCCCCCCCCCCCCCCCCCCCCGCAAAGGAACAGACTGTGTGGCTGGTGGGCAGCCTAAAGCTCATCTCCCACGTGCCACACCAATCTAGAGACAGGGCTTAAGAGGATGAAGTTTTGTTTGGATCAAGGGGTCCATTTGCTGACAGACGAGATGGGTGGGCCTGCAGAAAAGAATAAAAGTCCCTCCTTCATTAAGCATTATTAGCGAAGTCAGCTGACCCCACAGCAGGAGTGCTTAGCGAAGATGGGTACCCCTCCTAGCCCACTCCATTCCTCCTTGGAATGAAGCAGGCGCACCACACCCACCTTTTCATGGCAGTTAGAGTTGGGTTGTCATTAGCTATCCAGCCTCGTTTTAGCTATGTTACTGTGGGCCCAGGTGACAGCTAGTTCAAGTTGATGGCATTATCCAGTGTGAGTGAGCATCCTTAGAGGGAGCAGGCTGGGTGACAGAGATTAGTAGTTTGTGTGCTCTAGGCATGTAATACCAGGAGTCTGCTCAGAACTGGACAGGGACTGAGGGAAACGAGGGTTCCTGGACGGGGATCCTCCAGAACCCTGGGGAAAGGAAACTTTGTGACCGGTCTTATTAGCAATCGTGAAGTTAGGAAAGCAGCCTCCACGAGACCCGGTTTTCAAAGTCCTGGTGTGTCGTTCTCATCTCCATCCCTTCCTGGCATTGATTCCAGTCACAGAGCTACCAGCCTCCACTGCTTCCTGCATTTGCCAAACCCTTCCTTTTCAAACAGCGGGCAGAACGTTTTCCTGTGTTCGGCAGGCTCCAGGTTCGCTGTGGGCTTGGGTTTGGTACAGATTATGAGTGGATAGAAACAGTTTGTAGAATACACCCCAGAACCCCACACAGTGTGGCCTTGGCACTGAGCATGTGGGAGGAGCCGTCAAAAATGGAAGGACTGTTCTGGGTAGGGGGCTGCTAAGGAAAAGGCCAGCGGCTGTGGGAGCCAGAGTTTCTGTGGGAACTGCAAGCTTGGGCTGGACTGTGCCCTGCAGCAATCCCATGGTTCCAGGGAGAGGGACCAGGCTCCTGTCACCTGGATTTGGATGGCCCACAGGTCACAGCCTCTCCAGCTGGAACAACCAGATAGGAGCAGACCCTCCAGAGACGAGGTGTTCAGTTTGCTTTGATTTTGAAAGAGGTTGTGAATAGATTTCACAGGGAAAGATGTGTGGCTTGATGCTCAGCACCCAGGCTGCATTGTAGGGTGGTGATGCTGGGGCTTGACCTTGTCGGGAGAAGGTCAGGCATCTCCATGGGGACAAGCAGCTGGCCTGCCAATCTCTGAAGTGTCCCCTCCTGCCCAGCCACTCCCTACACTGGAGCGCTGGTCCCTCGGTTTTTCAGGGACTCTGAATTTTGCTATAAAACTCTCTTTGAAGCAGATTGCCCTCTCACCACAGTGCTTTATTTATTTATTTTTTTTACAAAAGTCTTTTCTTGATTCCTCTTGCTGCTTAAAAAACCCTTTTCCCCCTGCAGTTTTCTCTTCTTCCTTCATCCTCCTAACATTTTTGTCTTGGCTCTTAAGTATGGCTTCTTCTGATGCTGCTCCCTGCTCAGAGGCATGTGGACTTAGAAGCAGGAGAAACTTCCATCTCCTTTCTCCTCCTTTTCTCTAGAGCTAGACCAGCTTAAGGTTAATGGAACTTCAGACAAAGCTTACACAAGCCCCTATGGCAACCCTGTGTTTACTTTTATTCCTCTAATCTTAGAATAATCTTAAAGCTAGTCACTGTAAATCTGTAAGATTCCAGTCTTGTGGAATATGCATCTACCCTAAATCATTGCCTTAACTTTCAACTCTGGGGTTGGTTGATTGACTTGGTGTCTGATTGTAAGTTTTGCAGTATCAGGCAGTCCCTGAGTCCCTTGTCCTCTAGACTCATCAGATCATTTCCAGTTGTTTGTCATTTTAATAACATATGTAAGCATTCTCACAATAAAACACTATGGACATTCTTAATGATTTCCTTCCAATCAGTTCCTGGAATCAGAATTCCTGGGTCAGCAAGGATGACAGTTCTACAGTATTCTGTATTGTATTGTGGAACGGGAAACTCACAGGGTATTCAAGTCCTGGAGTTTGGGAACTGTTTAGCCAAAGGCTGCTCTAGTGCAGTGGGAGAGCAGAGAAAATTGCATAGAGTAACTTAGAAAGTTCACAGTGAAAAGGTGAGGAAGAGAAGGGGTTTCTGCAGGAGAAGAAATGAAGTTGAAATCTATGTAGACAACTGGTGTAAAGTAGTAACATTGTACCTTCTGTCCCACTTCTGGATGAATCCTTCTTTATCTTCTTAGCCATTATGTGATTTGAAACATTTGTTTCATGCTGAGTTCCCTGTTTTACCCGTGAAAGGATGTGCTGGACACAGGGCAGAGAATGCGCTAGAAAGGACAGGGAGAGCCCAGACACCAAGTGGCAGAACTGAGCTGTCCTGGTTTGTGCTGGTCAGTGTCTGTTACTGTAACAAAATGTCCAGGATAGTAAACTTACAGAGAGAAAAGTTTCTTTTTGGCTCACAGTGCAGATTTGGGGCTCACATCCATGGCTGTTGGTCCTGCTGCTTTTAGCTCTGTGGTGGGGGAGTGCACCATGGTGGAAGAACATGAAGGGGCAAAAATAGAGAAGGAGGCAGGGGCCGGACCGTCCTCTTTAAGAGTAGACCCCTGTGATTTGTCACAGACCTAACCCTATAAAGGTTTACCACCTCCCAGTGGTGACAAGCTGGGCCTAAGCCTGATGTGCAGCATGTTTTACAAGGCCCCCAGGTGCGTGTGTATCGCAGAGCACACCAAGAGACTCCACAGTGAAGCTGTCGGCCCTTGGGTCTGTAACTGCCCTGTTTATGAACCCAATCTGTTTCTTCTTGGGGAAGGTCAATGTCTGTGGAAAGAACAAGGGTGACTTTGCCTTTCAGAACCCCAGTGTTGAGTCTGGCCCCTGTAACCATATCCCACTCAGGACGCAGCCAGACCCAGCTTTGTTCAAAGCACTTATTTGATAGCCCCTTGTCACCATGCCTTGGACAGCCAGAACTGTCCCTGTTGTGGATGGACCATGATTACCTGATGACGTTTGTATCAGTTTTGATGCAGACATGAAAGTGAGTGAGCTTCGTTTTTTCTAATGACACCCAGAGAGCGTCTGCACACTCAGAACTCTCCTGTCCCCACCCTCCCCAACCCTGATTCTTCTGGCATCCTTTGAACAGCAAAAGTGGGTGCCAGGGAACATAGACAAAGCCAATTTCTGTCCCTGTCCCTAGCAGTTTCTCAGCTGCAGAGCCGACAACTGTAACACTCTGTGATATAAATAAATGGAGCCTGCCCGCTGGCCCCCCCCCCCATGCTCTAGCGTCCAAAGTGGTTGGGTGCGTGAGCTTCCTCTCTGGCAACATGCTTCCTGCTTCTCCTGGGACAGCAAGACTGCTGTGCTCAGGCACTGAGCAAGCACTCGGAAGTGGCAGGCTGGCGGAACATCACTGAGTAAGGCGTCAGAGCAGCTCCAAGATTCCATTTGCATTTAGAGCTGAGAACCCAAAGTTCTGGTGACTCCTGCCAGAGGTATTGTGATTTACATAAAAATGGACCAAAACTAAAATTAAGAATTCAGTCTCACAGTCCTGAGTGAGCAGCCATGAGTGGCTAATGGCTATGTCTGGGACAGCCCAAATAGGGAAATGCTCATCACACCCAGAAGGCACTACTGACTAAAGTCTTCAAGAGCAAGGCAAGAATCGAAGGAGACCCAAGGAACAACAAAAAGTCGATCCTTAGCATATTTAACTATTAAAACCTCAGCAAGGTGCTTACATCAAAAATGTGTGGAGCATGGAAAGGGGTGAGCTACCTTTTCCTTTGTAAAACGTTGAAGCGCCTGTTTTGTGCTAACGGAAACTTCACCCACTGTTTTGTGGGGTTCTCGCCTTGTGCCTCACACAAAGTATTAGCTGCATCATATGCTGAAGTTGAGGGGAGGCAGACATGGCATGTTTATTCAGAGGGAGGAGGGAGATTCCTAAAGAGGTGAAGGATTTGAAAAGAGGGCCTTGGGATTTGGGGCCCCACTCCACAACCCCATCTGGCCTTGTCAATCTTTGTGAGGAAACATGGAAGTAGTGTTAGCCCTATTTGGTGAGCTCTTCTACTCAACTCTGAGTTTGCAAGGGAAGGCATACAACCACTTCCTCAGAGGCTTTTCTGGACACCCGTGCTCAGACCAGGCCTCCCGTAGCCTGCAGAATGTGCTTTCTCAACCTCCTGGGTGGGCATGCTGAAAGCGCTTGCATGGGGTCCAAGTTCTAAGGGGACCCAAAGAGCATCCTCTGGAGGGTTTCCCTGAAGATCCTGTGAATAGGCAGGGGTGCTGTTTCCCCAGCTGGTGCTGAATCACCTTCTTGCCCAAGGGAGAACTTCCAGGGCCAGAAGACAGTCTTCTCAGCCAGCTACAGACAGCCCTGAGTGTGAGAGTGTGAAAGGCTGTCCCCAGCCAGCGCGTTTCCCTGTGATGTGTGTCTGTTCAGAAATGAGCATCTTCTGATATGTGTGTGATCTGTCCTTAGAAAACTCTGTTTTCATGTTTATCTAAAGCAGATGCAGTGTTATAGGAATCATTTACCTCCAATGGAGTTGACTGTGACTTTAAACAGCAAAATGAATTCCACCAGAGAGTGCTGCTGGGTGAGGCTGGCAGGTCAGCCATGTTCATAGGCGTATTAACTTTCATTTACTGTGTATATGTGTGTGCCCATGCACATGTATCAGCGTACACAGAGGCCAGAGGCCAGCCTGAGATGTCATTCCTCAGACACTGCCCATTTTGCTTTTCGTGGTTGGGTCTCTCACTGGCCTAAAGCTTGCCAAGTAGGCTAGACTGGCTGGCTGGCCAGCTCTAGGAATCCCAGAGCCATGATTATAATCATATGTCATCACACCTGGCTTTTTAATGTGGGTTCTGGGGACTGAACTCAGGCTGTCAGGGTTGTAAGGCAAACACTTTGCCGCCTGAGTCATCTCTTTAGCCCAATTAGCTGAGTCTCGCCCCCTCCTCCATCCACTGCAGACAGCCCAGGAGACTTAGAAACGATGATGGGCTTTGGAAACGACCTGGAAGCAGAGTCCACATTATTCTTGCCACCAGCTGCCTCTTGGGGTCTCTGTGTCTGATGCCAGAGGGCTCAGGAGAGGGACATTGAAGGCACAGAGTGCTCCCTAACTTTGAACCACTGAGGTCTATGAACTGTAAATCTTTGTAAGTAAGTAGATTTGACTGACAACCAAGGCAGAATAAACTGTTTTATCCCCCACCTTCCTTTGTGGCAGCCGAAGTCTTAGGGAGTGAAAGAGAACCCACGCTGGGAGGAAAACTGAGAGTCTGAAACCCAGGGCTCACTTGGTCTCCAAGGCCTGCTTTTTGGAGAGCCAAAGGGACTTGTGTTGTGTGTTGAGATTAGCAACAATGGCTACAGCAACAGGTGGAAGAGGCAGCTCCTGGGTGGCCTGAAAGGCATGGGGAGGGGTGAGAGGAGAGGGAGGAAGGAAGTTCCGTGCCTTTTCCATGTCCCTGCATTTGGGGCAACAACCCATCTTTCTGCACATATTGTCAGCCATGGAGCAGCTGTTTGCTCTCCAGACAGGAGCCTCCTCATTCACTGGTGGGAGCTGGAGGACCCAGCATGGATGTTGATGTGGAAACAAGGCAAGAGGCTAGGTGAACGCAGGGGATATTCTGGAACATTCCATCTTTCCAAGAATACTCATCTTAATGCCAGAAAGACTTGATGTGACAGCAGGATCTTTAACCAGAGACCTATAGGACTGTAGGTCCTAGAGTTTTGGGTGTCCTGCAGAGCTGAGAGCAGGTGGAGCCTACCTCTGTCACAGGAGCTCTGGCTTTCACCCCAGGCTCCACACAAGTATGGAAAGTAAGTTGCTATTAGTCATTTTTAAAAATCATCTCAGTGATAAAATACCTGATGGAAACTTGAGGGAGGAAAGATCTCTTTTGGCTCCTGGCTTCCGAGTGTTAACTGGGTCCATGACCAGTTGGCCAATGCACATGGGTAGATCATTGTGGTTAAGGGGGTGTGTGGCTGAGGTACTTCTTCTTAAAATATTATATAGGGGGATCTACTTCACTGGATTGCACAACAGGGTGGATAGCCCAACAATGGCTGTCTACGTGCAGAAGAGCCCGAGAGCTTGCTAGCTGTTTAGTCTGCAAAGTGAGATACCTCATCAGGCCCAGACTCAAGCTGATGATCTGGAAGATTGTCTGAGAGTCAGACACACATCTTTCATTTCACTGCGCAAGGCAGAAGAAGCTGGGTTCTGATATCAGTGGAGGAGGACGCTAACAGCAGGAGCCACCGCAAGATAGACAGTCACCAGTGGGAACGGAAGCGGGGCAGGCAAGCAGCCCAGAGGAACTGTCTCACTTCACATGGAAGGGAGTACAGAGTGAAGCAGAAGGGGCAGGAGCAAAACGTGTTCTCCAAAGACACACCCGCCCAGGGACCCCAGTCATCCAACTGGACCCTGACTCCTGCCTTTCCCTCCCAATGACATCATTGGAGGTGTGAAGGGACGAACCCATCCATTAGGTCAGAGCTCTCAAGATCTAGCGATCTCTGGGAACATCATCACAAACACCCCCAGAACATGCTTTACTAACCTAGGTGTAGCTCATCCCAGTTAAGATTAACTGTGGGGCTGAGCAGCTCAGTCACTGCCGCACGTGCACGAGGGCCCGAGTTCCATAAAAAGTAGGATGTGATGCTGCGTGATTGTCATGGCAGCCACTGGGTGAGTTCGAGGCCAGTGAGAAAAACCATCTCAAGCAAAGATGCACAATGCCTGAGAATACAAATCCAAGTTTGTCCTCTGGCCTTTGCACACCCTGAACACGTACATGTACACACACAAGCATATACACAACCATTATATGTGCCTGCAATTCCAAGGGGATCTAGAGATGATGAGAATTTTCTATTTCTACCATTTTACAGACCTTACAGTGGGGGAGCCTTGCCCCTTTTTTCTCGGAGAAGATAACGATCACAGGAAAACAACAGGAGGGTGCACAGACTCTGGCTTTGATCGCCCAGAGGTCTCAGTGTGCGGTATTGTCTGCAGACATGTAGTTACAGCCCATGCCCCAAGCCAAGCTTGGCCACCCATTCTCCACTAGCCAATTAAAACAGCCAAATTAGTAGTGAAAAGCAGACAAATGTTTCCTCAGTGTGACCACACTGGGGAGAGTGAGGAGAGATCAAGGAACATCCCCTCCCCCAAGTCCGTCTTCAGGTCTTGAAGTGAGGTTACCATTTAAAGAGAGAACTGAGTTAGGCATGTCCCAGCAAGATATGTTCCTACCTATCAATGTTTTGGGGCTCTGATCTCTCCAGGAAGATGGCCCCAAGTTGTCAACACTGTGAAATCTCTTTCTGAGAGAAAAATTTCCTTCTGACTGGACCATACTTTAGCCTTTTTCTTCTCCCAGTGTGAGGTTCCTGAGGGAATTCCAGTTTCTGGGGGCTCCATTGTTTTATGGTCCAGTAGTCAAAGTGTGGCACACAAATATCACTTAGATCCTCATTCCTGCCAAGCAGTTTCTTTGGGCTCCAATATGAACTTGATATTCTCAGCTGTGAGGGAAACATGGCCTTGGTCATGATTCCTCCTCTGCCTGCCTCCCTCGGTGGCTGAGGTCCCTCCATCCCGGCATGGCCCATACCACCCCATGTCTTCTCCCTTCATCTGCTTCATTCTCTGATGACTCTTTTTCCCTCTGTTTACTCCAAGCTACAGGGTTTTTTGTTTGTTTGTTTGTTTTTAAACGAGCCTTTGATAGACACTTCCGTGTGCCAGAGGCACCGTGTGTTGTCAGCCTGATGCAGCGGAGGCTACCAGAGAAGTTGTTATCTGTCCAAGGTTACCCAGCAAGAACATGGGTGGGGGTGTCATTTGAATCCAAATTGCCCTAATTTGATGCTAATCCAACTACTTTGTGGATCAGCATACTGCCCACTTTCCCTGTACCCCAATCAAGCCCTTGTTCAAGGAAGTAAGGCCCCAAGGAAGAAAGAGGCAGCCCAATACCTCTTTCAGGAGCATTTTGTGAGTCTCTAGCCTTGCAAGTGAAAGACCCCCATCTGCCTACCCTATGGTGTGGGGTCCCCAAACACTTTGACACCTGCTGTTTCCTTTTGTGGCTCATCATACCGCTGTGTTGGAAGGGGGCCATGAAATGTCTCTATTCCAGAGATGAGGAAAGAGACTGCAAGGGGACCTGTCCAAGGTCACGTGGCTGGAGGAAACTGGCCAGCTCCTGCGACAGTGTGGTAGTTATGGTTCTAGTTGCTGTAACCAAGTACCTGGCAAGAAGCCATTTAAGGGAAGAAGTCTTAGTTTTAGCTCATAGTTTAAGGGTGTACCATCATCCATCATGGTGGGGAAGACATGTCAGCAGGAGCTCGAAGTGGCTGGTCACATTGTGTCCACAGTCAGGAAGCAGAGATGAATGCTGGCACTCAGTCCACCTTTAATTTCAGTCTTTATCCTAGTCTATGGGTTGGTCCTGCTCACATTTGGGATGGGTCTTTCCTCCTCAGTTAATCCCTTCTAGAAACAACTTCATAGACACACCCAGAGGTGTGTTTCCATGGTGAATCTAAATCTAACCAAGTTGGCGATGAAAACTAACCATTTCAACTGACTTTAAGCAAACTGTTCAAGGCTTTCCAAGCACCTACTATGCCTCTCACAGGTCAGAGCCCTCAGTGACAGGTTTGTGGTCATGGCTGGGGATGAGAGTCCTTTGGAGGAAGGACAGTATAACAGGAAGCAAGAGGAGCCATAGAAATCCTTCTCAGCAGCTGGTCAGGAGGACTGGATTGGACTCAAAAGACAATGGATGAGTGACAGTTACTGAAACCCAGTTCCCTTAAAAAAAATGAGCTCTTGTTTCCAATGACCCTAAAACCCAATGGCTGTCACCAACCATCGTTCTGAGCCTCAGGATTCTGTGGCTATCATCAGGTGATTCTGGGATCAGCAAGTGTTCTGTCCTGAGCCTGGCTCTCTCAGGTATGGGTGGTCAACCTCAGTGGTAGCTGGTTGGCCAATTATGCAGGATTGGCTTCAGCTGGATGGCTCATCTCTGCTCTCTGTGACTTTGATTGTCTAGCAGGCTGACCTGGGCTGGGCACGAGGTGGCCGAGCAGGGTGCCCGGAGTCAACCCTTCATCTTCCTTCACATCCTATTGGCTAATGCAAGTGTCAGAGAGGAGGAAGCAGACATCACCTCTCAATGCAAGGAGCTGGAGGATTCCATTGGCCAGGACAGGAGTACAGGAAGGGTGGAGGACAGTGGCTGCTTCCCTAATGTGACTGGTGGTGAAGTCACCCTCACCATCCCTGGGTTTCTGTGATGTCAGTGAAGCCTGCATAAATGCCTGCCTAGCATTAGAAAAAAGAGCTGAGTTCCAAGGACCTGGGAGACCCTGGGGTGCTGCCAAGGGTTGGAGCGGGGACAAGTGAGGTGTCCAAGTGTTTGCCCGCTCCCACCTAGTATGTAAGCACTTCTCTGAGCACCTGCTTTGACCCAGGCACCGTGCTGGGTGCCTTAGAACATTCTCTTAGCCAAACCTCATGTGAATCCTTTGTGGGTATATTTTCAGCCCTCCCCATTTGATACCAGAGGAACACTGAGGCTCAGTGCTCAAGAAACACACTGGAGGTCATATAGCTTGTTGGAGGGAGAATATGGTCTGTGCATCTTATACTTTACCATGAGTAACTGGGCCACAGTGCTTAGAATACAGGTGGAAGCTAGGAGTGTGGTTCAGAGGGTAGAGCGCTGGCGTCACACGTATCAAATTCAGCACTGCATAAAACCAGGCTTGGCGGTGCACAGCTGTAATCTCACCATTTGGGGGTAGAGGCATGAGGATCAGGAGTTCAAGACCAGGCTTATGTACAAGAGACTCTATCTCCAACAGTTTTGGGGGGGGGGTGCTTGTGAGATGACTCAACCCAGAAAGTGTTTGCTGTGCAATCATGGCAACCTGGATTTGATTCCTAACATCCGTATAAGAAGCAGGGCAATGTGCACATGCCTGTAACCCCAGGGCCGGGGAGCCAGAGACAGGAGGAGTGCTGCAGCTTGGTAGCCAGCCATCCCAGATAAAGCAGTGATCTCCAGGTTCAGTGAGAGACCTCGTCTCAAAAAATAAGATGGAGAGCAATAGAGGAAGACCCCTGACACTGACCTCTGACATATACATGTATACTCACACATGTGCATGCTTACCTACACATAGACACACAAAAATGAACACATACATATGCATGCTTAACTCCACACAACTACCATGTACACACACACACATGTGCGTGCTTACCTATACACACAGACACACTATCATGTATATGCACATGCATGCTTACTTGCATGCAGAGACACACCACCATGTACTCACATGCCCAAACAATCCAGGTTGGTACTGTTGGTTTAAAGTGCCTAACAAACCCACTGCTTAGCCATCTGGAGCCTTGCTTTCCTGAAATGTAAGAGGGATTTCCTCAGGCATTTCTGGTCCATGGCTCCAGGTGGTAAGCGCTGGCCTCTTGCTTTCTCCCTCTGGGATGAAGTCTTCAGTTCTCTACTCTGCTTAGCTGTCTTGTGCCTAGTGAGGGGCAGGCAGCACTTGCCAGGGTTCTCTGCATTAGACACACACTGAAGCTCCATTCCTGACACTGGAACATGGATGGGTCCCTGGACAGCTTTGGTTTGGAATCAAATGCATGAAAACGAACTTAATGAGTTGGAAGTTTGTAATCCCCATGCAGTGTCATCAAACTGACTGTAATTTCGCCCTGTGGTGTGGCTGCTGGGGAGGGAGGGAGACAGGGAGGGAGACAGGGAGACAGGGAGGGAGGGAGGGGGCCTTGAGACACTGCTGGTCCCTGGCCCTCCCCAGGAAGCAGCTGTGCCTCTGCCTAGCCCCTGCTACCTGCTCTCCAAGGAACTGAGCTGCAGATGTGAAGGGAGAGTTCAGAGGAAGGTGGGGCTGCGATGGAGCCTTTGCAGCCAGCTAGACCTCACACAGGGAGCTGAGAAGGCACATCACTAGAGACGTGGAAGACACTGAAGCCCACACTCAAGCGGGTCCAACCTTTAGACATTGTGACATGACATTATCATCTGCAAAGTACACACACACTTAATGGCACAACTGAGTTACACACACACACACACACACACACACACACACACCAATCTCCTAAGTGGTGCTGGGGAGATGGCTCAGTGGGTAACATGCTTACTGTGAAAGCATGAGGGCCTGAGTTCGATCCCCAGCAGTCCCATGAAAAGGTAGGCCTGGTGGTGTGTACTTGTAATACCGGCATGAGGGGAGGGGTTGATCCTGGGGGCACACTGGCCAGCCAGTGTAGACAATTGGTGAGCTTTGGGTCAGTAAGAGATGGAGAGCAATTGAGGAAGACACCCAAAGTCAACCTCCGGTCTCCGCAGGCACACACCACTCATGTGCACGTGCGTGTGTGCACACACACAAATCTCAACCTATTTTAAGTAAGTTTATGATTTTGTATTGAGCCTCATAGTATGTTGAGGAGCATGTGACTGTCTGTTAGGAAACAGGCAAAGGGATTGGAGAAAGAGTGCCCCTGGACATGGATGCTGGGCTTAGAGGCCACCACTGTCTGGTCCAGCAGTACAATCTAGCCTCCCAGAGTGGAATACCCACAAGAAGCTGCCTGCTTGTATTTGCTTTCATCAGGAACCAGGTCCATGTAATCCTAACTGTTGCTGGTGGATAAATAGATGGGTTATGTTTCCAAAGAGGTTTATGAGCTACTCACTAGCTAAGTGGACCTTCGGTTAGCACGGCTGGCAATGCCAATGTTTTAGAAAACCGAGACGGTGGCTGGAGTACACCTCTTCCATCCTGTGAGCCTGAGGGGAGTAGAAAGGCTTGAAGTGACAGGCTCCAGAGCCAAGTTCTAACCTCAGAGTGCCCACAGAGCCTCCTTGGTCTTCCTTGGTCACACACGTGAGCAGCTGGCAGCAGAGGAAGGGCACTGGGTACCTGCTGGCTTCTTTCCCTCCTTCCTGGCTGGCATGGTCTGAGCAGGAGGGAGCGTGGGTGACATGCTGCTGTGGGGGCACATGATGCAGCAGGCAGTTAGGGTCTGTGACAGGTTTCAGGGGCAGCCTAGTCAGCTCCTAAGGCTCCATCTGTAAAACAGGGATAATGTTAGCAGTTCGTATAGGTGCTCCCATAGGACCACACTTGGAGGAGCAAGCAGAGGTGGGAAACAGCTTCATGACTTGTTTGATGGGAGGCTATGGCGGGGACATATGGGTACCTGTATAGAGGAAAGACATGGTCTTCTCTAGGGTACTGGTAGAGATGTGAGGATGTTTGAAATAGTCAGAATATGACTTTGTAACCCCGAGGACAGAGAAAGAAAACGCGGGTAGCATCCTGAACTCTGAGCCCTTGCCATCTCTGTCTCTCAGAATCAACTTGGCCATCAGCCAGCTGAACGAGCTTCAGACAGGCCGCACTCCAGCGCTGGCCTGTTGCAGCCGTCTTGCTGGATTGTAGCCTACGTAAAGAGCCAGTGCTGGGCTGCCACGGAAGCCACAATGTTCTGTAAACACGGAGGCAAGCGTTCTCCAGTGCGCCATCATGTGTGTGTGTCAGGCACGTGTGTATACACACGTGTCTCTGTAGCTTACATCACAGGATCCAAGAAAGCTCTCTTGTTGGGCCTGCTGAAGTGTGAGCCAGAGGGAGGCTAGCAGCTTTGAATCAACAGCTGTTGTTAGAACCACCGAGTACTTTGGGCTTGAAAAGGCATTAGAACCCAGCAGGTCCCTTCTCTGCTTTTGATTCTGGTAAACATTTTGTCCCAAGTCTTGGCTCTAGGATGGAAGAAGCAAGTACCTGAGAATTCTGCTCTCCAGACTTCTTCCTGACTGGCTATCCTAGGATGTGTCTGAACTGGAAGCCATGTGCCAGCTGCCAGTTCCAGGATTGTGGTGATAATATTGGGGACATGCTGGACCCACAGCCTGCTGCTTCCTGTAGCCACTTTCTGACCCCTGTGGGTGATGATTTCTCTCTCTTCTTTATTTATTGTGACTTCAAAGTTATTCATTCTTCAAGAATACTTCTTTATAACATTTGATTGCATCCACCCCTCACTCCACAGCCCTATTTCTCCTGACCCCCTCCTTCCCATATTCCCCATAACAACTTCATTCTTTTTTATTTTTTAACTAATTGATTAATTAACTTATTTATTTATTTTGAGTCAGGATATCTCTACATAGCTCTTACTGTCCTGAAATTCACTATGTAGACCAGACTGGCTTTGAACTCACAGAGATCTACTTATCTCTGTCTCCCTAGTGCTTGGATTAAAGGCATGTGTCACAATGCTCAATCCATTTTCTTCTTTTAAAAAATGTATAACCCACTCAGCCCAGTGCTTCTCAATGCTCAGGGTCACATCCTTGAGGAAAACTGTTTCTCTGTCTCTACTCAGGGGCCATCCTCGACCAACAGCTTCTCAGCTAGGAACTTCTCCTCATCCATGCTGGCATTCTGACTGGCTTGATCTTTTGCAGGTCTTGTGCAGACAGTCACAGGTACTGTGAGTTCAGGGGTGCAGCCGTTCTGTTGTTTCCAGAAGATGCTTTCTCCCAGCAGCACCCCCAGCCTTGCTCTTATAATCTTAACAGCCCCTTCACTGATGTTCCCTGAGCCCTGGGGTGTGGTAAAGATGTCCTATTTCCAGCTGAGCACTCCAGTCACTCGCTCTCTGTGCTCTGACTGGTTGTGGGTCTTTGTATATGTCACCCAGGGCAAGCAGACGCTTCTTTGATGAGAGGCAAGAGCTGAACTGATCTATGGGTGTAAGGATACGTGTCTAGATGGCAGCTGGATACAATGGTGACTTCTTTATTTTATTTTTGGTGTGTGGTGCTGGAGATGGAACCCAGGGCCTCCGACAGGTGTTCTACCACAGAGCGACACCCCAGCCCCCATTGTTAGATGAGTTACAAATGGTAGTCGTTTGCTGGGCTGATGGGAAACCTGAGTGTGTGGGAGGCTTTGGGCCCAGCACTAGGGTTTTTATATCCCCAGCCCCTAGGGCTTGACAGGGCAGGCTGCGGATGCTTGAGTTGTTTTCAGTTGTCAATCCGATAATTCTCTTCACCTGTGAAAACAACCGGCGTTCTAAGGAAGACCCTTTGACTTACTCCAGTGGCTCAAGCTCGGCCCAGAGGGAAGGGGGTGGGGTGGGGGAACCACCCGTTAGTGTGGCTTCCTTCTTAGGTTTGATTCCGAGTGTCATTACAGATTTGAGTTAGAGCATCGAAGAGCTTGCCAAACCTCCCTTGTGTGGCTGAGCCAGGCAGTGAGTCTGGCCTGCTTGGGAAAGGACTCCCTTCGGCATCATGGACACAGGACTTCTGCGTTTGAGGTGCATTGTGGATGGGTTGGAGGAGTGTGAGCTGTCCCGGCCAAGATCCTGCAAAGGGCATGTGGCAAGGTTGCTGGAGTGAGGGCCTCCTCATTGGAGACTTTGCTCCTCCACACCCCAGCAAGATAGCCTTCCAGAATCACACATACACCTCCCAGGGTTAATCTGGGAAGACATACAGAAGATGGGGGTGTCTCTGGGGTCCTCAGGGCTCCACCAGGTTCTGGTGGGCAGGATTAAGACAGAACCTTCATGCCTTCCTGTGGCGCCTGACCCCAGGCCCCAGAGCCAAATTAGTGACAGTGTCCGTGAGCCTTTGCTGAAGTCTGCTGACGGTGTCTGACATCAGTTGCACGATGTGGCAGCTTTGTTTGCCGATCTCTCTGCCTCACTAGAGCACTGGCAGGGAAGGTGCCAGTCACTGCGAGGTCTGAGTGGGATGGAGGTGACTGGATAAAAGAATGAGACCCCAAGAAAAGGGTGGCTCTGGTGGCTCCTGGGACAGAGCAAGGGGATCCAGGGTCAGCTTTCTTTACCCCAGAGAGGCTACTAACCTCTACTTTGCCGAGAAGCCTGAGAGCAATGCATTCTACCCCAGGGTCTGCTGTATCTAACATCCTGGGATGCTCAGCTCTCTCCTGTTTCCTGGCTGCTAGGGACAAGGGACAGCTCAAGGCCTCACTGAGCAGCGGCTTGGGATCTGCAGCTCTTCCCCCCCCCCCTGCCCCCACCGGAGCTGAGGACCGAACCCAGGGTCTTGCGCTTGCTAGGCAAGCGCTCGACCACTGAGCTAAATCCCCAACCCAATTGGGATCTGCAGCTCTTTGAGCAGCAGTTCAGATCTTGTCCAAAGTGTCCTCGTGCAATGCCTTTTCCAGGTGGCTCACTGCTCAGCACGCATTGTACCTGATTGTTGTTATCTAGTCTTCTGTGCTGCGGAACCTTGGGCTGCTCTCTTCCTGAAATTATGCATAACACTCCAGAGCTGGAGAGATGGCCCAGTCGACAAGGAGCTTGCTGGGCAAGCCTGAGGGCTTGAGTTCAATCCTCAGTACCCACTTAGAGCCAGATGTGGTAGATCTGAGTTCAATCCTCAATACCCACTTAGAGCCAGATGTGGTAGATCTGAGTTCAATCCTCAATACCCACTTAGAGCCAGATGTGGTGGTTCCTGCTTAGAGTCCCCACACTGGGCAGGTGGAGACAGGTGTGTCCCTGGGGTTCACTGGATTTGTGAGTGTCAGGCCAGTAAGAGAGCCTGTTTCCAAACAGAAGATGGATAGAACCCAAAGAATGACAACCGAGGTAACCTCTGGCTTACACACACACACACACACACACACACACACACACACACACACACACACAC